>JAMKCH010085025.1:35000-67277 GCA_023653785.1 Ophioderma brevispina
CAATGTCTGGCTGCTTCACTGAATTCTGCAAGGTCCTTGTAAATGTGCATTGTTGTGCCAACATTGGGCAGATCAAGAGATGTTTTATTGTCTGTGGTGCTGTTCTACAATTACAGGTAGTGTCCTGATCTGCTTCCAGGTAGCGCCACTTCTGCAAGGCAACCTTGGATTATCCGATTCTGGTTCTGAATCTGTTGAGACATCGCCATTCAGCCCATGAGGAGTCAGCTCCAGGTGGGTGATGCTCATCAGGTTCAATACCAATAGATGTTACTTCATAGCAAGTCTTTCTTTCCACAAGGCGACTCTCTTAAACTCCTTTGAGACTGTTTCGAGGGGTTGGACTTTGCTTGAGAATCTCTCTCTCTCTCTCTCTGGATTTAAGGCGGTTAGCAGCTGGTCTCTGTCCAGACATAGGGTGTTTCACATTAGATATTTGGCAGCTACGCTCTTGCATGCTCGCTACACTACAACAGATGTTTGGTGGAGCTATTCCTGCCTAGGATGTGTAAGTTGTTCGTTGACATTCTGTGATAAGCTGGCAGGAGGCATTTAATGCTGGATCAAGCTTCTTGGCATGGGTTGACCTTTCCCATACAGGGTTAGTATACTCTCCACATAAGTAGTACAGGACAAGTGCCGCTGATCTTAGGGTATGTGGGCGAGCACCCCATCTTGTGCCAGGAGTTTGTTCAGATGTTATTGCGTGAAAATACTTTACTCTTTTTTCATGATGTGGGTCATTATAAGAGAGAGTCGGTCCAGGGCTAACTCAAGGTAAGACAGAATTATCACAGTGCTCTTGGGGTTTCCAGACGAGAGTTCTTTAAGCTGACGTTTGGCTTCAGGTTGCGAGATGGAAAGTTACATATCTGTGTCTTGAATGGATTTTGCACTGGGTTGGTAGAGGAGCGATAGATATCATCTATAGGTGTTAGGTTCGGAAAGGGGTCCATTGACTTTACAGCGTGCTAGTAATACGGAGTCGCCGGTTCGGAATCGGCCAGGCGCACGTTTTTTTTTCAACACTTAATAAATATACTCCTTGTCTACCTGGAGACTAAGTAGTTAAAATTTCAAAATTTTGGGATGCTGTGGAGTTTTGTTGGATACCTTCGACTCGAAGCTTTCGGATGGTGACCGTTCTTTGTGCTGTTATGGGTCATATCGGTGGATTCAATTAATGATGTTGCCTGGTTTTGATCGATCATCTTTCCCTCTGACACTTCCTCACCCTTAGCAGTGTTTTAACTAGCTGAGCAAGAATCGGCTTCAAAACATGTGGAATACACACCTTTTGATTCTTTAGCACATCCTTAGAAAGACCTGGCCATTATTCCGTCCTACAGCCTCTTGGTGTGAATCTCCGGGCGGTCTTATTTCACTAGTGGGCAAATTTGTCATAGTTATGGAGTGTTGGAGCAAACCTTTTCATGTTCTGTAGTTAAAGTACCGCTTAAAAAGGTACTTGGTTGGTTCTACTGACTGCAGCATTGACTTAGAGTTGAGTGGAACAGGATTCAGAACAATCTTGCTACATGATTGAAGATGTTTGCAAAACATAAGCTATATAAATCAGGATTGTGACCTCTCTTCCAATGGGCACTATAAAATGTTAGCGGCCGTTTAGTGTCGTGAGGTGATGTAGTGTTGACTGTCTAAACCATTCTTCCACAGATTTGTCGTCTTTATTGGCTTCATTGTAGCCCCCTTTGGGTACTATGGCTGTTGAAATCGCCAATTAAGAAATGAGGTTCAATAGTGGAAATTCCGAAATGAATTGAGGGCGTGTAATCTACTGATGGAGCTGAGGCTCAAGGTGGGTTGTCAGCAGAATTGAGGTTGCTTCTACAAAGGGGTCTGTTTTATCAACATAGAGCACTTCCAAACTGTCGATGTGGTCCGCCGATTGCAAAATGTCATGGAGTATTTGGTAAGACATTTGCTACACATTAACGCTACCAAAGTACTTCTGCAAAGTCACTCATCTTTTGGGGTGGCAATTTTGGCCATCCATTTTGATTTGCCGTCGAAGTGCCACGTATAGGATTCGTTGCCCCTGCAATCATTAAATAAAATCATTAGGCTTAGAGCCCGGGGAAATCAAGCTTTTTCATTGTATAAATGTGTCCTGTGCCCGTGTGATTTTTTTGAACGATTGCTGGGGCAAATGATCAAATTCCCTCCCACCACTGGATGACATTTTCAGGTTGGGTATAACCACAGAGCCAACAATACCAAATTAATAGGGTACTGTTTATTTTTAATGAAAAAAAACCATTCAGTAGCACGGATGAATCATACTGGCACATAAGTGATACTTCTAAAAGATGGTCATTCGAGTTTTGGCAGCCTCTTGGCCAAATTTTAATAATGGAAAGAAGCACTTTCCAAGACTATTGTTTTCCTTCTTAAGTTTATGTGAATTCCTTCCTTGAGGGAGTTTATCAAAGATTAATGAAACCTTCATTCTTGTAATCAAAGGATAAGCTTAAGTGACAATTAGCCGCCATTTTGGATTTCGCCGCCATTTTGGATTCAAATCTAATTTGGTTGTATTCTTAAGGTTGGATGTGAATTCTATCGTTAATGCACATTGTTCAATAACACCTTAGGGAGTCATAACAAGATCAAGAAACACATTCATTTCTTTGATACAAATGATATTCTTCACATTGGCCTCCATTTTGAATTTTTCTGCCATTTTGGATCAATTTGTGCTAATTGTAAACAATGGAATTAACCAGTGAGTGTCAATCAGGGTATTTCTGTTCTAAAAATGGCACGAAACACAATCACATTGGTAATTGGATCATATAATAACCATAGAAAGCGACGTACAACATGACATTTTAACCGTGGCGGCCCATTTTGAATTTGGCGGCCATCTTGGAAGGAAATTAATTTGGCCCCTAGACCAGATTTTTCAGCCATATCACGAGCTACATCTGTGTCCACATTGGTACGTTTTCACCAAATGCACAATAGGTTGGATATCTTGCACCATTCTGCATGACTAACACCTCTCTGTCAGTACTAGTGCGCGCTACAATGGCGCATCACAACTTGATGGTTGTTGTTCCGATTTTCTACATCTCTAGCGTTCCACCGCCTTTCGCCGTCACGTAGTTTGCCGCCCTCCTAAGTATAAAAAGGAGTCCGGATACCTCGCGACATGAGGACGTAAGATCTCAGATAATTATTGTGATACGGATGATTACAATGCTATACCTCATCAGTCTTAGAATTAGGCTACATATACAATCATATTTTTGCCTTATACTTAGGATAATTTAAAGGCAAGGTTGCCTTGCAAGACTAGGTTTCGACATCCTCTTTACGGTCGTCTCATCATTTGCACTGTTTAACAGTATATGATGGATTATTGAGCGAGATCATGTTAAATATTTAAAATAGTTTAGCCCAAGACAGCTTTTTTCAGGTGATTTTTCAATTTTCACAAGTATTGTGACATTTTTCCTATATTTTGCCCTGGCCACCACTCTCTGAGCACATTTTGGAACCGGAATACCGCCACCAATAAGCACCCATAAGCAATCACACTTCCTTGGGTCAGAAACACCACGGAAAGTAAGAACAAGCAGAGGATATATAATTTTTTTCAAGAAAAAACAAAATTATATTGAGTTAAAGTTCTTCAGGCCTTGGATGCTTTTAAGAAATTCATATTAGCCATCTAGTTTTTCGAGTAATTACTTTACAACTTCTATTAATTTAATAGTATAACACGTCATTGCAATAATTTCAACTCATTATGATAGTAATTATTTACTTTCCAGTAAGTTTTAAAATTCATTTAAAAGCGATTGTTTTGAGGCAGATATTTCTATGGATATTTAAAAATTAGCAATTCGCAACACCTTGTTCAAGTTTTGACCGGCCGGTTGATCGTTTTTTAGATGTTAAATGTGGGTGGGTGCACCGATTCTTGATTGCTTATCTTGTCAGGGGTCATCCGGCGCGAACCTTTAACTGAGATGCTGTTCCTGTTCGTCCCCATTTCTTAAGATCCTGAGGCGGGAGTTTCCCCATATTTTTTTCTTGTTGTGAGTGGTCATTTTTTAGGATCCTCCTGCGTAAGGGTTATGTGACGTGTTGCAGCCTTCCCCCCCCCCCCCCTGATTGGATAAAATTGCTGACTCTCTGATTCGTTACTTTTTAGGATCTTTAGGCGGGATTATTCACTGTGTGATTTTTTTCTTGCACGGATTGTCAGTTCGTGAAATCCTTCGCCAATAGAAGTGCGTGTTTATTATGTTTATGTTTTTTAAATGTTTTAAAGGGTATAGTTCCGTTTCTTCAATGCCTGCAGATCCCGGCTATTCAGACAACCACCAAAGTACTATTTATTGGTTCATTCATATTTTTACCATTTTTACAGAATGCTTTTTTTATTTATTTATATTGTATTTAAGATAGTATTTATTTATTTATTTGCCTGGAGAAGAGCCGCTTGGGCTATTCAAATATTTTTTGATGTTTTTTCATTTTTGGGGTGGTTTCCAAAATTGTAGGTGGCTCTTAACAGATCTTTATATTTTAATGAGTGCGTCCATTTTTTGACAAAATTGAGATACACACAGCTGTCAATGAAAAGAACTGAATAATATCTATACTTTGTGGTGATTACTTCTTGGTATTTTCAAAGGAATTTGTTTGACAAGATACTTAGACGCTCTTTATTTAAGTAAATGATTTAACACCGACATCACTCTTTTGAATCTGGGTGGCCCTGAAAAGAGCCGTTGGGTTTCTGTTTGAAGCAAGTTATTTGGTCTCTTACTGAATTGAAGCGTCCTGCTTTTAGGGCGCTTCGGCGGATAGCCGCGTTAACTTTCCGGTGGAGAAGCTGGATAGCTTTCGCTTTCTCCTTGGCGTCTGGATGGCATTGACTCAGCTTTCAGCTGCTTCCATTACAGCCCTCAATCTCCGTGGTGTAGATTTCAATCATGCTGTGATATTCGGTGGCCAGTAGGATGCTAGACGCCTCCTGGTACCCCAGTACCTTGCTCTTGTAGGTCTCTAGGAAGTACTGCCTGATATTTCAATCCCGAATGAAGGCTAGGTGTCTTAGTGCTTACCTAAGGGACCGGTGGCTGCTCTTTAGCGTCTATTTCTTCACCAACCCTACAGAAAGCCATCAAAATTTCTCTGACCTGATTCGAGGCTTGATTTGTTCACAGACGTTTCTATTTTGATTTAATTTTCTTGAGTCAGCCGAAGATTTTCGAGAGGCCTGGTCCATCAGGTAGCTCATCTTCAGAAGATGGCTCTTAGGTAGAGTAGCATGGTCGGTCCACCGGCTTATACTGTGAATGTGGAGGCTGAACGTTTCCCTCAGCTTCTGGTTTCTTCGCAGCATTAGGAGGTCGGCTTAAGCCCAGGAGCGTTTAGGTGCTTTGTCGGCCATTGTCTTGATATCTTATTTTCAGATAGAGAACCAATGTTACGGAGTGTGCTCGTTGAGTGTTTGCTTCATAATGAAAGTCCCCGCGTTATGCACGGTCTATTGGACTGTCATTGCGGACGTGATTGTAATCACTGCGCCAAGACTGATGCGTGATATCGGTCACGATTTTGCATTAGAGGGATTTGGATCTCCCGCCAAAAATTTGTGACGTGTTAACGATTGACCATGTTAGCGAGTTCACCAAATTAAATTTGATTGTATTATTTGTTCAACCCGACTCACGGCAGTTGTAAATTCAGACATACATAGAAAAAAATTTCAATAGGCCTAGGTATTTCAATGAACACAGTGAGAATTACAATGGTGGACCATTATGACATGAGTATTTTTTGAAAGTTTCATGTCAAATTATTTTATGTAAATGTGCCAGATTGGATGGTTGGGTTGATAATATCAACACAAGGCAAGGTAATTTTGAGACTATAAAAAAACTAGACTCAAATGGTAATTACAGTCATAGAAAATCCCCAAACATTAAATGACTTGGTCAGAGCCCCTCAATTTTGGAACCAAAACCCAAAATGAAAAACATCAAAAAATATTGTGAATACGCCAAGCGGCTCCGTCGGAACAACCAGACTGTAAAAGACCCGGTAGTAGTATGAGCTATGTTTTGAAAGAGAAAGACTTATATACGAGAGCAAAACAGTGCTTTCATGTTTTCAACCATTCATAGGCTTGTAATGAATATCCACCAACTCTTTGTCATTTTCATTCAAAGGTATCTGTTCTTCCGATGAGGCTGTTAGCTACTCGATTTGTGCGTTCATGCTCAGATATGTGTGGATCCTCACAACTTGAGGAAAGCTTGGATTGGACATCATGTCACGGATGTTCTCAGTTCTATAGAAAAGCCAATATAGGTGGTTTCGGAAACAGTCTTTTGAGGGTTGGGCTGAAGCTCATTGAGATGCCAATGCTTCATAAGAGCTGATTTGAGATCCCAAGTATGGATCTGAGGGGCAAAGCGCGTCACAAAGACAAGAGGGATGTTTTTTGTGGGGGTTTGCTGTTGTATAGGTACATATATCTATGTTCGTGGACGAATGCATTGGATTTTCCTGATTTCGTCTTTTGTATCCCTATTCTCAAGTTACTCGAGAAGAAGATACTTTATCAAGGAATTCTTGTGATTGGCTACTACAACGGGCATATTGATGGTTTCTCCTTTGATTAGAATCGGAAAACAGATCTAGGGTGTGAAGAGTCGTAGGACAGGTATTGAAATGTGTCCGTTTGCTTGTGTGTATCGGTGATCGAAGCACTCCGGACTCCAAAAAGCGATCCCACCTGTAAACTTTTCCAGGTTCTAGAAATGTATTGATAATGGACACATCAAAAGTAAATTTGAGGTTGGATGTGCATTATTCATAAACCTGACTAGGGCTCCAAGGTTTCGTCTGAGGCGTGGTACCCCATGAGAATGTCATCTCTATATCTGTAATAAAACAGAATGTCCCATCAAATTCAAGGAATGTTCTCCCAAGCATAGCGCAATATTGATAGTTAAGGGCTCACATTGTTACCCATGCTAACCCCAGTGGTTTGTTTGTAAAAATTGCCATTAAATTCAAAGCAATTCCTTTTTAGGATAATTTCTAAGAGAATGCGCATCTTAGAGGTTGGTGGCTTAACAATATCATATTTAATTTTGTTTTCTTCTAGAGATTGGCAGACAAGATCTATACATTCATCCTGAGGGATGTTTGTGTATAAGCTAGTTACATCGCACGTGACTAGTTTAATATCGCGATCTAGATGAAGATCATCTAAGATCCGGATGAGGTGGGATGAATCCTTCAGGTATGTTGGTTGTCTTTGTACAATTGGCAGTAGAAAGTAATCTACGAATTCTGAGATATATTTAGTAGGCGAATTACATCCGCTTACTATTGGACGACCTGCGAATGCTGAATCGTCAGGTCTAGGCTTGTGTGCTTTCACCAAAACGTATAAAGACGGAGTCTTTACTGTGTGATTTTCAGGATGCAAATATTGAAATGTTGCTTTACTTATATGGTCATTTTCGAATAGATCTGTGACTGCATTTTTTACAAGCAAGGCTGTTTCATTTGTTATATCGTGATCAATTCTTTGATATTGGAAACCCGATAATTGGCGTTCCCCTTCTTGAATATATTGTTGGAGGGATACAATGGCGCACCCCCTACCTTTATCAAGTGGTTTCACTACTATTTCTTTATTACTCTTAATGTTTTTCAGAGCTATGATTTCAGCCTTGGTGATATTTCTTTTGACATTGTGTCTTTGGATTTTTGATAGTTGTAGCTTCGTTTCTTCTAGATATTCTTCTAATGATCTATTGTAAGATGACATCGGATTCCCTTTGATGGTAATTTGAATGGTATTTATTTGCCTTTTTTTGTTTCTCATAAGATAGTTTACCCGCATTTTCCTGGCAAGACGATAAAATCTTGCAAAACAAGCCTTCGATGGGGCATTTTAGTTGTAGGTATAAATTGAAACCCCTTGCAAGGGGCTTTTAATAATCAAACATCCGAAGATGGTAGTCGGAATAATTGTATATATTTTTTTGCATGGTTTACCTTCATTTTAATTTGGTCCTTTTGGTCACTTTGAAGTTTTGTTGACACATCTTCCCTTAATGGTTCTTCTACCAGTTTTCTACAAATTTTTCGGTACTTTTATTAATATGTTTGATCGAGATTTATTTTCTTTCCCGGGTGGTCGTTCATAGTGGTTCTTTAAACTCACAGAGAACGGAGTTTTGATAGTAATTGTAAAAATATAATAATTTAATTGTAGCACCACTGCAAGATAAGTTGCTTTAATAGTACCAGCAATTCAGATTGAGTTTCATGCGCACAGGTCAGTGCCCTGAGGTCAAATGAGAGTGTGCGAGGGGAAAGATGCAGATACGTCAGTCAAACATACCGCTGTGGTCGCGGTCTGGCTTATGATTGGTCATTTTTTAGGTCCTTGGCGCGAAGATATCGGCATGGTGGTTATTTTCTGATTGGTCCATTTGGTTAGATATTCAAGCGGTTATTTCGCCTTCCAAAGGTTTTTAGTTCTTTTATATGATTGGTCATTTTTCAGGGACCTTCGGCGGACTTGTTCTAGTTTGTTTTGATTGGTCAGAATTTAGGATCCCTGCCGGGATGTTGATTATGAGCTCTATTTATAAGTTCCCTGTTTTCATGTCGATGTGTTAAATTTTGTCCCTTCGTTAAGAAAAGAGGAGATGTATGTTTTAATCGTTAACTCATGATTTGCAAACAGATAGACCGAACGATACCAGAACTATCTGAGATGATGATTAAAGAGAAGGAATCAAGAACCAGTAATATTCAGAGATAACGGATGCGTTATTTTGCCACATTTTTTTAAAACTTTGTGCTATGAGATTCACCAACTCACGGGATTCGCCAAAACCTTAGTAAGATTGAAGCGTCAGGTGGATCGTTGCGAGCATCGCGTACAAGGTTGTACCACCAACTATCCCACAAAACGGATGTAAGGCTCAGGGAAGGGGCTTCTTCAAACATAGTATAAAAAGGGAGTCAGGACACCTTGCGACATGAGGGACGTGAAGGATTCTTAGATAATTATTATGATACGGATGATTACAATGCTAGACCTCATCATTCTTAGAATGTAGGCTACATATACAATCATTATTTTGCTTATATTAGGATAAATTGAGGCAGGTTGCCTTAGCAAGACCTAGGTTTCGACGATCCTCTTACGGTCGTCTCATTTCAGTTGCACTGTTACAGTATATGATGGATTATTTGAAGCGAGATCATGTTATAATTTTGGGAAAATATGTTTAGCCCAAGACAACTTTTGTCAGGGGTGATTTCAATTTTCAAATATTGTGACCTTTTTTCATATTTTGCCTGTCCACCACTCTCTGAGCACATTTTGGAACCGGAATACCGCCACCAATAAGCACCCATAAGCAATCACACTTCCTTGGGTCAAAGGAACACCACGGAAAGTAGAAAAAGAAGAGGGAGTATATAGTTATTTGCTTCTTAATTAATATATGAGTAAAAGTTCTTCAGGCTTGAGGATTTAAGAAAATATAAAGTAGCTATACTAGTTTTTCGAGTAAGATTACTTTAAAACTTCTATTAATAATCGTAAACTACTCATTGCAAAGTATTTCAAACTCATTCTTGTAGTAATTATTCCTTCCAGTCGAGTTTTAAAATTCATTTAAAACGATGTTTTGAGCATATATTTCTATGGATATTATAAAATATGCGATTTCGCAACACATTTTCAAGTTTGCACGGCCGGGTTGATCCGTTTGTATTGTTGAAATGGTGGTGCACGATTCTTTGATTGCTTATCTTTCAGGGGTCATCCGGCGCGAACTATTTAAACGGAGATGCTGCTTTCTGATTCGTCCCATTTCTTAGATCCTGAGGCGGGAAGTTGCCCCATATTTTTTTTTGTTTGTGGATTGGTTCATTTTTTTAGGATCCTCCTGCGTAAGGGTTATGTGACGTGTTTGCGTACCGGATGGATAAAAAGGTGCGACTCTCTGATTCGTTACTTTTTAGGATCTTTAGGCGGGATAGTCAATGTGATTTTTTCTTGCACGTATTGGTCATTCCCTGTTCCGGTTCATGAATCCGTCGCAAATAGCAGGCGTTTATTATGTTGTTTTTTAAAAATGTTTTAATGGTTATAGTCTCCGTTCTTTTCAATGCCTGCAGATACCGTCTATTCAGACAACCACAAAGTACTTATTTTATTGGTTCATTCATATTTTACCATTTTACAGGATGCTTTTTATTTATTATATTATTGAAGATAGTATTTATTATTTCTTTGTGCTCTGGAAAGAGCCGCTTGGCTAGTCAAAATAGTTTTGATGTTTTTCATTTTGGTTTGGTTTCCAAAATTGTAGGTGGCTCTGAACAGAGTCAGTTATGGTTTTATCGATCTTATTATTTAAAGATTGTGCGTTGCATAAATACATAGAGGGAAAATCATACAAGTTAATGTCTTGTTCATTGCCATTGGTGTTGCACGCGTTTAAAGAAATATAAACTAAAGTGTCATTATTTAACCCACGATGGGGTTTGCACACACTTTATGGCCGTGGGTTATTTTAATGCTGGAATTTTTTTCTTCTGTTTCCCACCTCTGCGACCACGCTTTCTTTTTGATATTTACCATTTAATTCAATGTCATTGAATTCAATGCAATTTAGCAGTCTGTGCAAAGCAAACGAGATATTCTGTAACAGAAAATGCTCATGAGCGTTGCACTTACATATACAATTTAAAAACTAATTTTATGTTTATAGCTACACTAGGAAGATCAGTATACCTAATAGAAAAATGCTGTGGTGTTGCAACAACATCACTTGCTCATATAGTTTGTATACAGAAACGGATTTTTTCGTTTTGAACATTATTTCTAAAACTATGCAAAAAAATTAAAAATATGCACAAAAATATTAAAATATGCACAAAAAAATAAAAATATGCACAAAACATAAATTACAGTAACCATGTCCCACTTACCCACAACAAAAACATTGGGTAAGCAGACTAAAAATTAGCGTTTAAGTATATTGTTGTAATTTTTTACCAACTTATTGTCCAAACATTTGTTATGGTCGATTATAACATCATACACTTAACTTTTCTCTTAGATGTAGAAAAGTAGATTGTTTTAACAGTTGAAATCCCTCTGAATTTATTACAAATAATGACACTAGATGGTAGGTCAGGGTTTATCATTTGACCTCTTTTCAGCAGTTCGAATTCCAAATAAATCAATTTTCGAGTTTACAAATTAAACAGATGTATAGATTTTTGGCGGAATGTGAAATCATTTGTGGACGCATAACCCCCGCAGCCGCGCGCAAGGCTGTAGCCTCCTAAAACTAACACGGGATCCGTCTGCTCATTCAGTCCACGGTAAGGGGAGTTAGCCGGCTGATATGTTTCACGTTTGTAGACTATGACATCTTTTCACCAGTCAGCGAGGACATTAATATATTATTAAAGAACAATAAACAGATGTTGACTCTTAAAAAAGGAATTTATTATGGGAATAAACAGCAATTGTGGAAAAAATAAAGCATTGATGACGTCACGGCATTGATTGGTGTAATTTTGCTTGGGGGACCCATCAGGAAAAAATGACGAGTAGTCCCCATGGAAAAAAACAACCGATTATCGTCATGTACGTCGGTTTTTGAATCTGTGGGAAAAGGTAATTTTTATGTTTAGAAATATACGGGGTCTTTTGGAAAAACTAATAGCACTTTGGGCGAGGGTCATGTATAGACCTTGAATTAACATAGTAGGATTTATATATATCGGTCCGCCCCCCGAAGAGCACACTGATTTCTGATACCTGACACGTGACCGGTACCTGACACGTGACACCAAACTATTCATCTCGGTACCGTTATAATACAATACGCAAAGCAGCAAGCTTCTGTTTATCTTGTGGTCACAGCGTAATCGATCAAGTTGCGATAGACCTGTGTTTCTGTACAGGGAGGGTAGGACACGATCTGCTCGATGTGGGCATTGGGGATTCCAAACGGTAATTTGTGAAATGCCTTACATGCATTTACTCTGGCAGTCTCGGTCCCAGTGACATTAAAAAAAAATCATCTCTTAACCTTGGTTCAAAAGATCTTAGTAATATCATGATAAATTAAGAAAAAAATATGAAGTTCACATCAATTCATGCTTCTGTTAATACCTGTGGCATAACTCAAAACTCCAGAAACTTCCCCTGCAAAAAAGTAATCTCTATCAAACATAATACTCTTGAATATACGCGCCATGGCTACAGCGCTATGCGCTCTGTAGCCATGCGCACGATACACTCTAATATCAAACCAGCCCTAGTATAATATTATACACCCCAAACCATGCACTCCTGGATTTTGCAGGCTCTGTATCTGTATAGGTCTATATTGCAGGAGGGCTATATTGCAGTTGGCTAATAAAATATTTGGAATATGTATATGTATTGTAGGCATGTGGAGAGGCATGTACCTGTGCGTACTCTATGTATGATGTACCTGCATTTATGCACCTGCTGCATGATCCATGTATATGACCTGCAAATGAAGTATCTGTGTGTATATGTGTATGTGTGAGGGTGTTTGTAAAACTGTGCCGTATGATCGTTTAACTGCATGCATGTACCTGTTCGTGTAACCATGTAGGCCTATGTACCTGCAAATTGCATGATACTGTTGTGTTTGTAGGTTGGATATAGCTGTACCTGTGTGTGTACATGCCATGTGGCTCTGGAGGTGTGTATGTCCTTGCAATGTATGATATACATATATAGAGGTATGAATTACCTGCGTATGTATGCATTTGCTCTCATACCTAGATAGGCATTGATATGCATATACCTGCGCATCTATAGGCTACACATACAGATGTACGTACATACCTGAACATGTATGTATGTACCTGAATTATGTTAGCATGCATAAGTATACACATTACTGAGATGAATGCACGCACGTATTTGTGTGCGTAATCACCTGTGTGTGTAATATTTACTGCATATGTTCTTTATTGTCCCCTGCATATGTCCTTTTATGTCCCTTACAATGAGGTTACATTACCGGCTGATGCAAGTATGTGCATACATCGCCGTGTATGTAGGTATGTGCTTACGTGTGTAATGTGGATGTATAAATGCGTATGTTCGTGCATAAGGATATTCGTATTACTGGTATAGTTATATGCAATGTATACATGCATAGGTGCACATGTAGGCTACATAAATTGAGAAATGCGCATATAGGGAATACATTATGTACTACATTACAGGTATGTTGTACCTATAGGACCCGTGTATGTAGCAACCGCATATGCAGGAGATTGTATACGTATGTACCAATATAACCTCTCTGCCTACAAGACAAACACAAACAGGACTCTCAACTGGACAGCCTCTTTCTTTTTTCTTCCATAATGAAGCCACTCCATGAGAAAAAAATCAATGTCGACCGGCACACATAATGTTAAATTGATGAATTCTGAAATTCAATTAAACAGGAACAATGATGCTCAATAAAATGGCACTTCACACCCTTAACATAAAATCTGTGCTAAATATACTAAGCATACTTTAGAGGCATAGAGAAGAACTAAGTTCAAGTTTGGCGGCAATTATTTTTAGATTAATTACACTGAATAGAAACATGCAAACATACCAAAGGACGGTATCAGCTTGAGATGTCTTGAATATAAATTAATTAAGTAATGAGTTGCGGGTTTTTCTTACCGGAAGCAAGTTAGGATTTCAAATAAGGTCATGTCCAAGAGCCGATATGCAGTTAAAAACACGGTAGTAACAAACAAACAGCATAATCTACTTTCAACCGGCAAATTAGCTCAAAATCAGTGATGGAATCAGTACCGCGAGAGGGGGGTCAAAGGGTGTAATTGACCCCGGGCCCGGGATTTCCTAGGGGGCCGGGGGTCTAGGGGCCCGTAAAAAATAAAAGTTAGCCCTTCGGACGGGCGGTGACCAAAGCAGAGGGAGATAAAGGGAGAGAGGGGATGGAGAGAAATACTCTGTAACCCACGAATTTCCATTTTTCTCGCTACGAGCGGTTAATAAATTAAGGTGCATGGCCTCTCTGGTTTGAGAAATTACACAGAAACAATTAAGATTTGTTTTATAAACGGTGGTCATGAATATAAAAGTGAAACTACATACCAATTCAAAGTGTCTATCAAACTTAACATGAGAAAAATTGAACCCCTTTATTATTGAAAAAAACTAAAACCATCAGCTGTATTTTATATTTAAAAAACCGTTTATCATACCTCTATCATTAAAAAGAGAAAATGTGTTTTGAGAAGTGAACGTTGCAAGGTTTCCGCGCTTCGCGCGGGAGGGGGAATCCCCCTCCCGCCACCCCCCCGGGCCATTCTCTATAAAACAAAATCTGAAAATTCAAAACAAAAACACCCATTAAGTCGCATCCGATCAAACACATTATACAGCTCCCATGACCGCTTCGCAGCCACTGCAACTTAAAATCACCCATGGGGTTCTGGAAAACGAAAATGGTAACAAGGGGGCCCGTAACTCCAATGTTACCCCCGGGCCCGCAAGTTCTATCGGCGGCCCTGGATGGAATATTTCCCATGTTATGTAGATTATGTGATTGCCTAATAAATGTTTCGCCCGTTTTCCTTCTTGGTTAGCCATCTAAACGCGATGCATTACGGTTAGATTTTTTAAAAAATAGAGGGTGAGTTACAAACCCTACTGTTGATAATTGCCGGTGTTCGACACTTCAACGCATCACGTGTGTTACGTGCCCGATCGAAAAAGAAACTTGAAACAAACACACGTAAAAAACAAACAAACATACAAAACAAAACAACACACTCCTTGTTTCACGTTTTGTTTAATTTGGCCACTTACGTTCCATACCATGAACCATTTCAAATTCCTGAGTTCAAGACGCGGATTTCTTGCCAGCGCGGGAAAAGCTTCTGTTCAAAGCAGTTTGTCTGACGATATGCTGACCAAGAAAGCCAGCTCCCTCCTGTAACCACTATTTCCTCCCAACGACCCTCCACTTCCATATTATTTGATGAAGTTCTCTATAACACTGAAAAAGTATGTGTAATTTAACAGGGTGCAGGCAGTGGGTTTGCGGGAGAGACTGATTGCCACTTGTAAATTTTTTGAGGGAAATAGGATGGGGGGAGAGGGGACGACAGATGCCGAAATTTTCACCCCGGTTCACCTGCGATAGAGAAGTTTTTGCCTGTGATCAAGAATTTCATTCGCAATGACTGAGAAATCACCCAATCGTAACAATCAGCTGGTCACGCGTACGGTTTATGATATGGAATGAACCCCAAGACCGCTCGGCGCTACCATGAGTCCTATTATTCTTACTCGTTTTGTTCAAATTCAACGATTCAAGATTAGGTATTTTCATAATCAGTAAAATAGAACAACAAAATATGATATGCGGAGGTGACCTACAAAAAATGATATGCATGTGATACGAATCGCCCAGAGATCCAGAAAAACCCACCTAATGTAAAAAAAAAACGTTACAGTACTACACAAAGTACTTAATCTAAACGAAACTGGATCAGACACAAGACAGTGAAAAAATAATATCCTGCTCCAAAAGTAACTCAATAGGTGGATCAACGAATAACTTAACTTGACTTCATATAAATGATTTACAGGTGTTGGCTGCTTTAGGTTTTCTTTAAAAATCCGAGAAAGGAGCAAGATTTGTCTACTACTTCTCTCGTGTTGTAACCTTTGTATCATTCACTTGATCCTCGGGTGCATTGAATTCAGTTTCGCCTCGTCATAGATTCTGCTGAATAGTGCATATGGTTCATCTCCTTCTAAATACTATAAAACATAAACAAAAGAAAATTCCTAGGAAGGTGGCAGGTGGGTTCTTCGAAACAACTTTATATTTTGGAACCATACAAATTATAGATATCTTTAAAGCTTAGCATAAAGCCCCCTGCAGCCTTCCATGTAATTTAATATTATTATTCACAACTTGCCAAAAAGCAAGCTCCCAAATGTCGGTTAGAACTTGTAATTCTTAGCTCACACGAATTGGTACAGAATACATTTATTTAGTTCATGTTCATAACAAAAAAAATACAAACATGTTTCTTACGCTCGCCTTGTAGACATTTATAATAAAATTCATGGTAAAAAACAGAACTATATTACATCAGCTTGTCGATAAGAATCAAATGTGACTGCTTGACCCGGCGATCTGTGGTACACTCCGCTGAAGTTTAGTGGAAAAGTCAAGAATCAGGGAACAGTTACCAATACCCGAAGGGGGACTAGTACTACTCCAAGCCTGTTACCACAACACTATCAGCTACTCTCCACAAGTATCAAAATCAAGCAATCCGAATTCAGATAAGAGGCTAGGCGTAGCCCGTCCCCCTGACAATCAGACGATCATGTTCCGGTACCGTCGCGACGGTAGGAACCATAATATTAGCACATTTTTTAGAGCGCCTCACATTTTCAAAGTTTGATATGTTGGCACAGTTACTGTTTGGTAATTGCTAGGAAACTATACTGCGAACGAGAATTCTAAGAAATGCTTATTTATCATAAAATAAGCGATTTTGTAATTAGATTGAGGATCTCCAGTATGGACTTAACGGCAGAGCTGCATGGAAATGCCTACGTTTATGTCCGTCTGAATAATAGTCCACTTCGAGAAGATAACCTCTACTTGACTTGCCTGAACCAATAAACAACTAATGGATGAGCGAGACACGTACATGGCGCTAATTTCCCAGCTATTTCACATTGAAAGGCCATTTCCAACAGCCGTAATATTTCGGGGATCCCCGATAATAATACAAAAAATCCTTCGTTTGTGACACACAACATTTTCGAGCTTACCCAATCACAGGTATAGTTTACTAGCCAGTTACCAGGCAACCGTGTAAAAATCTCAATTTTTTGAAAAATTGGGGGCGCTCTTCAAAAAATTTGCAATTATTGCTTTAAATACACGCGTGTTGGTACCAAGATGTTGTAAGTATGTTAATTCTATTTTCGAGTATACACCAAAAACAAATTGGTCAATCCGGAGAAGGTTAAACTTATATTGGTCACGGTTTATTCCCGGGGGTTTATTCCGTAACCCGCCTATACGTGGTAAGCTTGGAGCATCCATTTGCAAGGCGAATAAAAAGTCTTATACACTTGACAGTTCCTTTTAATACACCGAATACCATTCACGTTATACATTCAAACACAACTTGAATATCCCATTCACGTAGTGGATTGAATGCCGATGTATCCGTTTCAAGGCCCGGGGTTTCAAGGCTCACATCCAATTCGTACCGTACAAGGACAGCATACGATATACACCCCTCGGGTTAATTTTTAGAGAATTGAGTTTGATTACAATGTGCAACTAAGTTGTAAAAATAAGTGAAATGTTACAGTTAAGTATTGTACAAAGACTAAAATGGCAGTAGCCCTATTTGGGCGTAATTTTATCGGAAATGCACAAAAATGAAAATTTTACAAGCCTTCAATAAAGAATGACGATAATTAATACACATTTTTATAGGCTTAATTAGTATGAATATAAAAAAAACTCCATTTTGCATTCAAATTAAATGCTAATTTACATCGTTATAAGCCTTTATACGGGCGTTCCATTCTGCCACCACAATACGTAAAATACCAATTTTAAGGTACACAATGTAACGTTCTACCTTTTTGGACGTTTGTGTGTGTTGTCTTGTTTTTAATTGAATTCCTTTTCCCCCCAAAAAAATAAAAAACCTGGTATTTTCCTATGTTGTTTGGTAGAAGTGGATGCCGTTATAATATAAATTTACAAAATTTTTTATTTTTTTTATTTTTTTTATTTTGTGTCAATTTGAAATGTAGTTTCTTGTTTATTTTTGTATTGTATTGGGTGCACCTGCAATACTCTTTTCTTACTATTGAAGAAAACTGAAGAAAATAACCAAGGCCATAGCCCTACATGTTTTAAGGTTAATAATTTTATACACCTCAACAAATTTGATATTTTACCTGAACACTTTTACCGCAAAGTTGGTGTAATGTAAGTGATTGGAAGGTGCAGAGAACTGTAGTAATAGCCCCAATCCTGCGTAAAATGGCGAGAATAACCTGTTCAAGGTTGCTGGTCAGTCTTTCTATAATAACAACGCACAACGCGTCATTGGGTTTTCCCAGTGCTGTTATTGCACCACGGACCCGTTGAAACTAATCTTTGATCACCGCACACAAAAATGTATTTTACACGCATTTAGCATACACTCAATTGCATTTACCACGTGACGTGGACAGGCCGACCAACTTCATGACCTTGAACCAACTTCTTTAATGTATGGAATAGAATAGTGTAAAACGCATCTACCAACCCGTACATTGTAAAACCTGCCATTAAAAATAAACTCGGTGCGCGTGTTTATATTCATGAACCACATTTCTATTTAATTGTATGTTATCTGTTGAACGTATTCTTTTACAACCGCGGGCACACGCCAATTTGGACGATGTCAGTTCACATAATATAAAATAATAACACATTATACACAGGAAAAAGTTACCTGTATACCAATAAAGCACAGCCGATGTAAAATAAAATGCTGAACTTTTCCAAACTCCCCTTCACCTCACTTCTCAACTAAACACCTCCACTACTACTGTTACTCTCACAAGGGGCGTCGATCTCCACCCACTGTGGAGGGCCCCCTCCCCTCGAAAGGGTTGAAGGTGATCCCCCTCCCCTCCCGTGCTCTCTCTCACCCCCTTTCCCCCTCTGTTGACCCCTATCCGCGTGTTTAGTTGCTCCTTCTCTCCTCCTCTAAACCACTTGTGCAATAAAAGCTAATAAAACAGTTTGAAAGCCTCCAGTTGATAAAAGCATTAGACACACACACACACCACAAACCACACACACATACACCCACACGAAAACAAACGGGTCATACATTTACATGGTTACACATAAAACAGGAAACATTTTGGTGCTGGGGCACCAATGTATGCCCCGGGCAATGGCAGAATTATTTAAAATTCCGAAACTAGCCAAGAATTGAGATATAAATAACATTTTCCAAACAAAACAATGCTTTTATGCGACTTTTATTGAAACTGATGGTATGGGAATAGTGCAAGTTCCTATAACTATATGTTCAAGTTTACTGTAGTACCTAAAAGTCGACTCGACTATCGTAACTGATGTCACTGTCAAAAATTGTCAATATTTTCTGATATGCAATGATTACCACGCACTGCTGGCACTTCGCCCCAACTACCTTATATTTGACCCCACTTAAACACGCGGAAATAGAACCTTGTACAGATCCAATATAAATTTTGTATAAAAACACTGAAAAATCAATCTATCCACACTGTATCATCAGTTTACTTACACAAAAACTATTTTTTGTTTGCAGTAATATTTATGCCATGTTCATCACAACCAATTACGTAATTGTAGCACTGTTCATCATTTTAAATTGTCATAAATTGTTAAATGACCAAGGCTCTTCGGCTTCAATACACAAAAACTCATGTCGTGTCAAGTTTATTCACCTCTATAGCACCCCGCGCTCCCCCGCGCGGGGCACAAAGCAGACAAGCTTCACAAGCAATAAAAATAGCAACAGCAATGATAAGATTTTAACAAAATGTAGATCATGGCCCTACACTATTACGCAATGTGCTCTGAGGCTTCCCAGATCTCGCTTAGTGGTACGATGTTACAAATTCATCAAATGTATAAGCTATTAAGACATATGTTTGATATTAGTTATTTTGGATAACAATTAAGCCCACCTACACTCTATAGACAAATCCTACCAGCCAAATGATGGTCAGAAATTGATCCGCCATTACTGTGGCATCCAACCCACAACTACCCAAATCTTTTTGTCGTTCGTACCACGCTTGATTCAGTAGAAAGTCAAAAGTACACTTAATCTGCACAGTTGGGTGAATTCAAGCAAGATGCACCCCAGCTATGGCTCCATGAGGTTGTTTTGATGTGTCAAACCGGATTCGTGTATACTGCGCGAAAGCTCCAGTTTTCCCTCGGCTTCCCTTCCTGAATGTTGTCCCGCCCAATCAAAGCAAAATTCCGGGGCACTCTCATAAGAAAGAGTATAGTGTACACTTTAAATCAAGTGGGTACAATTTTGAATTTTCCAGGCTGTTTAAAAAAATCGGTATTTGTATTAATTGTAATATACCCATTTAGAGCAAAGACTTCCCTTTAAAGATCGAAGGTTGAAATTGAGGAGGGTGTGCTGGTTAAAACTCGTGATTATTCACTTTTAATTCATCATTTTACATGGTCAAAATGTGAATGGTCTCTCTATACTTGCTAGGTTAGTACACGATGCAGTTTTGCATTTATTCCGGCATTTTTCTGCCTGAAGGGTAAAGTTTTGTTATTGTGTTGGCGCACTACGAACTGCGTTCCAGCTTTATTATTATACGTAATACCTGTTTCGTAAAAGGTTACCAACGTATGTTTTTTGCTTCAATTGAAACGCAGTGTTTAAAGAAATTCTCAATACTGGAAAAAATCGAAAGGCATTGTGGGGAAAATTAATCGGTCCGTAGCGATTGCGGTTCGAGCACCGAAGTAAGTACCCGACAAAAACGTTCAATTACTCGCTATGTAAGGCTCAGAGCCAATTACGATTTATTCAAAACAAAACATAGTAAAGGACCCTCTGATGCCAAAACATCCATAGAAACCCCTTCGTGTTTTCCGGAGATGTTTGAGATTTAGTTTTCATTTACCCCATCTATGACGGACGATAACGTTAGTCTCTCACGCATTATCAATTTAGATAATCTATAATATTGGTCATCTTTTACACATACTACCTCTTTGGGAAATCCTTACCCATTACCGCCGTATGATTTGCCACCATTATGTTCCACAGTGTGTAGTCCTCTGCCGGGGGCACTCCCATCTTGGAATTGAAATACGTAATGTAGGCTGTTAAGATCCCCCATTTTCAGCATCTTGTCACCCAAAGACTCCAAATGTTTTGAAAATTCCACCCAAATACCCCATATTTTTGAAAATTTACCCAAAGACCCCTATTTTGAAGGTAAAATTTTGACAAGTTTCACCCAAAGACCTCCATCTGTAGTCAAATTTGCAAAACTCCATCCCCAACTCCTCTGTCACCGAATGCCCTGGTTTGGAAGCGCGAACTTACCCCATATCCATGTCATATGTGATTTCCCCCTCCTCGTTGTGCTCTGTGCCTTGTATCATGCAGGAAGTGTGAGATTTTGAACCACCACTCATGCCAACTCCATTCAACTGAGCTTTCAACTGATATACGGCCCACAGCATGTTCAGTGGAGTAGTAAATCAGTTTCCCAGGCTGAGACATCAGACTAACTCTTGTCATGCTTGTGGAGGTCGGATTTTTGTTGAACCAGCCACCATACTCCATGGGTCAAAGAGAGAACGATGGCGTGCAATTGCATAAGGATTGTGTTACTCATATCGTGAAGTAACTGATTTCTGCGGAGTTATTATTGTCTATTCATACTTATTTTGAATGCTCGTACCAATCAAATCTTTTTTTGTACCATAACTATCTTCTCCCCCTACAACGCGGGTCATTGATATCTCACAATGACACCCGCGTGTGATGTCATCGCTCATCAATGATCGCTTTTGTGACGTTTCAAGACTCAGATTTCAATACACAGATTCAAATTTGATAAAACATATGGGCCACTGAACATATGAATGGTATGAGTATGCCTTGGGCATTTAAGGCAGCTGACATATTCATGCAGCGGAATAAATTGTAAAGCGCTTTGATACATTGTGAAGGCTCTATATACATGTCGACATTTTATTATTTATTATTTATTATATATTTTTCTTGATAAGCCATCGGTGTAACTGAAAATGGCGAGAGCCATTATGTTGATGAAAGTGCAAAACCACAAGGGCAAGTTGCTAGTACAACACTAATATTATCTACCAAGATAACCATGGGTAGTTATGGGTAACACAGGGTGGTAACAGAACAATATACAAATTACACACCACTGAATGGATGAAAATTCATTACGAAATTACATCTCGAAACCCGTAGAAGTACCATTGTCCGTCGTACTCATATCCCGGGAACAATGGTGAACAATGGGCAATCGATTCGTTGACTCTTCACGCAACAGTAGTCTTCACTCTTTATTCCGTCATCGTCTATTGCGGCCCCGCCTATGGCTCCTACCGGCTATATCTGCTTCACACCGGCCCTCAAACCTCCCTTGGCCCAGTTTACCGTTACGCGAGTCAGCTAATCATACAATTGTCATGCCATGGCGCTCTTTGGTTCTCTACGTCGCTTTATAATTTCTTGATTATACAATTAACTAACGCGGCAATCCATTAGTATTATATTGGACACTTTGAAGTAGCCAGCCAGAAGGGGTGGGCCAGGAGGGTGCTTTTAGTGCTGTGAAAACGGCCCATGCATCCGGCATGCCGCATGTCCACCCGTGCCCACGTTTCAGCGAGCCCCTTCGCTGGACTGTCACAACGGCTTTGCAGTTGCAATGCACGAGATGATTTTAGAACCTAGGCTGAGAATTTTGAAAGTAACACAGTCATGCAGTGCCAGTGAATGCATTCCGTGGCTGGGCCCACGTTACAGAGGTGAAGGTACACTCAACTCAGCCGTTTTAATTAATCAATACTATTTTAAAAAAAAACCAAAATCAATAGGAGAATCACACACCCTTGGGCCCCCACTCCAAATATTCATGACTATAGATGGGTATCTGTTGCATTTGTTTATGTTTGGGCGCCACTAGTCCTGTTTGGTGTAAGAGAGAAACTGCAGGCAGAACCCCTATACTTTGCACAGGGAATTCGTTTTTCTGCTATAACTTTGGTTTCAATTAATAATCCACATTCATATTAAACATGCTTGCATTCTAACTGATTTAGATGAGAAAGGTTCTGCAAGTATTTAGACCAGATTTTATGTGGTCTGTCATTGACCGACTGTACTGTTTGCCTGCCAGAAACAACATAGGGCGTCCTGAATGCATATTGACTCATAGGTTCCACATCATCTATAGTCTGACACTGATAGTATTTACCAATGTATTATGCATGATTGCGTGAACTGCATGCATTACTCTCTGACGTTACACGTACTACTATGTATCAAAATCTCGATGTGTTATTTAATTGGCCCTAAGTTAAAAGTATAAGAGGCCCTCTTGAACAAATAAAGTAGATCCGAAAAGCCGAAAGGACAAGCACGCAATTGGCACGAGTGAAACCAGGCCATGTTGATTACTTGAGTACCTGTCATGGACTATCATGTTGACAGAGGGGTTTGTTTTAAAGGTGCAAACGAGAGATTTCAAACATAATAGGTGTTCCGAAAAAATTGAAAATTCTGATTATTTGTCACTGTTGGAAAGCTTTCTATCAATATATTCCCATGTGAACGGATTAAGCTGAAACTGTTTCTTTGATACAAAATTGGGATTTTTAATTTTTGTATAGCCAAATACAAATTCAGGCCTATGTTTTCTATGAAATAATAAGCATATACAAATCCTGTTTGTTTTTCATTTTAAGTTATTTTCGTGGCGAACAAAAGCTACGGATATATTTGGTGTCTACTCTATATGAAATCACTACATATCACAGAAAATCTGGCTGACTTGAATCTCTCGTTGCCCCTTTAGTCCATGAAAAGGTGACCTTAGTCTAGGCTAGGTTTCCATATAAATTTAGGGTTCAAAAGTAGGTCTAATTATAGTGTCGAGTTATTTGATTAGGCCTATAAAAGTTCCCAATATCAACAGGGCAATCATCAAGATCATCCATGATGGACCTTTCTTTACACGTCTTGACCCGCAAGCCAAACTCCAGCCTTTAAACTACGAAGTGAAGTTTAAAGTGAGCACCTATATTCGCTGTATGCAGAAGACGAATTTACTTCTGATGTACTCGTGTGGCCAGAATGATTTTGTAATATATCCAGATCTGGAAATGCTATCGATCGAGGCATTCTTCATGCATTGGTACGCATCATGACCATGGTCTGACATGGCTGACGTGACATAACTCGTTCCGTAGCTTGCACTCGTCCGTTCCTACCTCCTAACAACGCTACGCACGGAAGTGTATTGAAACCGGCGTGGGTGCGCAGCTGGTCCGATGCGGAATAAGCAATTCAATCAGTACAAAACAGCACTTATTGAAATCTTTACCTTTGATGTAGTCAATATATTTATATTAATCCGCACGTTGTTTTCCTTGACTAATTTTCCATTAATGGTTAAAGTCTTATGATTTTGTTAAATTCTTATGATTTTTGAAACGGATGATTTCTTAACGTTAAAATCTCAATTTAAACATAACAGTCGCCCCACTAGATCCGTGAGTCGCCCCTGGATTTGGTTCCCGGTTTATTTTCTTTAAATGGCCACGAGCATCTTATTTTCGCTGAGTACCAATAAATTTACGAACTACACCCGGAATACCTGGACGTGGGAGACGACTGTGTGTATCTTCAATTTTTCGGTCCACTTCGTTCCCTTTTAGGGCCAACATTCACATGTAAGCATGAGCTGTGCACCGTTTTGTATTTTTTAAAATCGAGCTAGTAGGATGCTAAGACCTCAAAGTTTTCATATATGCATGGATTTCGTGTCATCAAAGACTGTAAGTATACTAAATTCTTGGACTTTTGTGGCACATGAGCTACAGTGGAGCCGTTTTTACGAACTACCGCTCTGGCTCTATTGGAGGGAGATGGTAGGGGCATCGTAGCGGCAATAGCCATAGCAACCTCGGCTAACATGGACAGTGTAGTCTGTGACTTTCACGTCGCTCAAAAATGCACAGCGTCATCTTACGTGGAAAAATAGCCAGATCCTTGGTTATCTGACAGCAAACCCTCGAACTACGAGTGTATTATTGATATAAACTCCAGCAATCACGATGGACCAGTAGAACAACTTTATTACGGTCATTTTCTTCTTAAAAATCCCGGGTAAACTTATCTGAGCGGTGCCCCGTAACAGAATAACAAATCCTGCTGTTGATTTGCATAAAGCTTGCGGAAAGTTGTAGGTGTACACAAGCTGCGCTGTGATTGGCCAAATGTTGTTGTCCACCGTATGACTTTATGGGGAAATCCTGTACTGAGAAGATCTTCCAGTTTGTAGTAGTTGAGATATATGTTTGCAAAAAGAATGATTCATTGAACTGGATTGTAGGGGAATTTCTGGCATAAAAGCCTTAGAAATACCAGTTTTGAGTACAGTTACAGTTATAATTTTTTTTTTTTTCGGAATTTTTCCCTCTGGGGGCTGACGCCCCGCCTCGGGAAAATTCTCGACCAAAACAATACCTCCTATCCAAAACAATCACCCAAAACATTAAGCTTCGCGGTTTTGAACCGCTAAATAATAACTTTACATACTCTGGGGGGTGTCAAGTGCAAACAGTTTTCACATTTGATTGAAATGAATAAAATGTCATCACAATTTTCTTTTCCTAAATATCAGACCAGTATATATATCATCATGCAGGATTGACTCGAGCAATAGAGCACGGTGATAGCCAGTAAATCCGCGGTTGCCAATGATAAGCACTACAATTCTTTTTCACTGGATGGGGCATAACATGACTCCTGTAACAAAGGATTTCAGGTGCTCATCGCCAGATTAAGATTGAGCTACTTTTTTTTTTTTCATGACGAAAGCGCACATGATACTCGTCCTCTTTCAAGAATAAATAACTCTTAGGCTTCTGCTGTGCGTCCATACATTCAATGACGGAATCAAAGGCAATACCTCATTGCGTACTTGGACTTCTATGTGAGCTTATGTGAACCGTATACCCTAAACTGGGTGGGAATAATTGTCGATCACGCCTGACTTATTCAATGCAATGGCCAGGGCTAGTAACAAAGCTCTGCAGTTTCCAACTAAACAAAGGGAAATCTGAAAGCTTTGTCCGCTGAATACCAGGTGATTTCCTGTCAATAATGCCATATGTGCGTGAGTCAATGTAGGGCATAGTGCTATCCTTGATCATGATATTCAAAAAGAAAATTGAGATGGCCTTTATTCATTTTCATGAAATGTGGCAACCTTTACATCTCAACATACCCCTAAATGGTAAATTAATAAAATTGATCATTATTTATAAATGGAAAATGGTTTACTTCTGCGTAAGTTGTAATCCAAAATGACCAATCTTTCCTTTGAATCCCCTGCCCACAGGTCCCAAAACAAACAACTGTTCTTGGGCACACCCATGATCTGGTATCACTGCTATACCTTTACATGATTGCATTGGCTATGTGGATTGACCTGCCCGGAACAACAGGATATTGGACATTGAGAAATAATGTGCAGATTGATACCATCATGTGCGAAACGTTTGCAAAAAAGATCTATGGATTCATTTGGAAGAACAAGAATGACAAGATAAGTCGAGACCAGCTCTCAAACGATAATGCCGGTGGAGGGCTAAGGATGTTCAAAATAGATCTTTTCTTTGAGGCTTTGAAATGTACATGGATCAGAAGAATGATTACAGGTAAAATCGATGGTAAAGGAATATCTCTGTTTTCTAATACAACGGGACTCACGATAAGTGATCTCGAAAAAGGGGCTTCTTTCACCTTGAATGCTGCAAAGAACATAAATAATTTGTTTTGGAAGGAAGTTCTTCTAGTTTAGCATAAAATCCAAAGAAAAATATCCCTAAAACTGTGGAAGAGGTTCTAAAATCTTATATATGGGAAAATAGTGTTTTCAAAATTGGTGGAAAGGAACTAAATCTCAGAACATGGTCAAAAGCAGGAATTTACTATGTAGCTGATCTGGTAACGGAAGGTGGCCGTTTTATGACATTAATAGACCTGAAAGAGAAGTATGGCCTATACGGACAAACTTTCTGGAATATAACAGGGTACTTAGTGCAATCAAGAAAAGTTTTAAACACCTTTTCAGAGCAGATGTCTACGTTATCAAAATACAGACAAATCGAGACAAAACTGGAATTTAAAATTAAACTTTGTTTTTTTCAGTAAATGATTGGAAAAAACATTCTGTTTGATCCCTTGTAGATGTAGATGGATACAAAACTAATGGTTCCAATACAGAATCCTCAATGTAGAACTTTAACTACAAAGTCGTTATGTATAAAATAGGTCGAAGAATTGATAATATATGCTACTTTTGCAAAGAAGGAGGGAGACAATTGAGCACATATTAGCAGGAAGGATAAGAGTACAAAACGTTTTTAAGTAAGATGGTGTCACAGTTACTATACAAGAAATATCATATTCTCTTTGGTGTTCATTTAAAAAATATGGGCAATTCGGTCTTAAATTTGAGATCATGTTAACAACGTTCTACATATATAGAACCAGATATCAAATGGCCCCTCTTTCATTTATTGTTCTTCAAGAGAAATTGAAAACTATTATTATAAACTAGAAAAATATATCCTACTGAAAAACTCGAAATATTCCTTATTCCATAACAAATGGCAGGTTTGGAAGGGAAGGGGCTTTTCAATTGATTGATAAGGAATAAATTTCGAGATAATATATTTTTCTTAGCTGCTTACAATATTCATACAATGTTGTATTCATTATATTCATTATATAGGTTGAAATTGCTTCATGAATTGAAATATTATGTTCGCTGAGAGTGAGGGTGTGTGAGAGTGTCCAAGTTTATGTTTGTATATAAATACATAAATCCGGTTTATATTATTTTTATGAAAAACGTTATATGTAACGTAAATGTGAAATATGATATGTAGAAATGTGCATTTATCAATTGTAAGAATGGAAGTAAATAAAATATAGGCGGTAACACCAAGGCCGTCAAAACCGAAAAAAAATATACCATCATTTGCAAAGCAACATAATGAGTGATTTATACAAACATAATATGGTCTTAGCATATGACACAAAAAGTTTAATTGAAAGTAATTTACATGGAAATAACTAGGAATTTTTATAAATAACAAACATTGATTTAAAAGTTATTGCCATTAAAATTAGGTATATTTTGTGGCCTATATCACTTGAAGTCCTCGTCGCGTGAAAAAAAGCGATTATTTTGCATAAAAACAAAAAGAAAAAAACTCAGATTCATGTGGTACATTTTTGCAGAGTTCACATCATAATCATTTAAACTATGTATAACATTAAGTAACAATTTGCTACTGTAATTTGCAATGATTAAAAGCACATTTGTATTATGAAGATGGTATTTTCAGCTAATTAATTTAAGGTGTGAATTAATGCACTAGTGTGCATAAAGATGCAAAAAACAGGCTTTCATGAGATAATGACTTTCAATCATGTTTATATAATTTAAGAATAAAAAGAAGTAACCTTTTAGGTGTGGAAAGACTTGCTGAATAGAAATGACTCTTGGGCCTGAATATCAATGACTCTTGGGCCTAATTAAAAGAGAATTTTATTTAACGCTTAAGTGACCAAGGGGGGGGGGTCTTATGGACCCTCAAGAGTTGTTTTCGCGCTGGCCGCTTTATATTACGCGTGGGATTTTTGCGCCGAAATATTTTGTAATTGTCTGACTTTTAAAATGCGCTTCTTTTCATACCAAAAAAAATAAAATCGGCCAAATGGACCCCCCCCCCCCCTTGGGCACTAACGGATGTCATCTGAGAATATTTTAAAAAATCAAAGAACCAAAGCTATTTTTTGCTGACATATGTTCGCACATACATATAAGTAAACACATCCAAGATGCTTCAGTCCGCTGAACGCAGGACTTTATTTTATACTGCTCCCCTTATGTGGAATAATTTGTCCCATAGTCAATAATAGAGAACGGCAAACAGTTACCATTTTCAAGAAGGCTCTTAAAACATATTGTTCTCTTGATTATTGTTCAGTTGTTCCTCTGTATATACCTTGTGTTAAATTTTGTCAAACGTTATGCCATCTTGTTTCTGTCAGCGCTACGATCTTTATGTAGCAGCGCTTTATAAATGCTTAATAGTATGTATGTATGTATGTATGTTGTATGTATGTATGTATGTATGATGTAGTATGTATGTATGTATTGTATGATGATGTATGTATGTAGTATGTATGTATGTATGTTGTATGTATGTATGTATGTGCTGAAAACAAACCATTTCATGTGGACGTACAAACCGTTACTTTACAAACCTATTGGGAAAATGACGTGGATTTTGCAACACCCGTTAAAAAATAAAGGACCTTAAAACTGAGGTTTTGTGTAAATAAGTAATTGGGTATTTAGAAATATATTCAACATAAAAACAGTTTACAAAAAGTTTTATGTAAGAGCAAGGCTCATTTAATTTTCCGTCTTTTTGCCCAAGTTAGCAGTTTTGAAAAACAATGTTTTACCCTAATTTGCAGCCCGAATAAAAATTTCTTTTTTATTGCTGGATTGGGGTGGTCTTATGACCCTGTACATGTGGTCTAACATTTCGTGCAAAAATTCCTTCGGGAAAGTTGGTTCATTAGTGTGGGGTTCCCATGGACCCCCCCCCCCGGGCACTAAAAGGGAGTGAAAACCACCGTTTTCACTGAAAAGTGGTGAGTTAAAGCAATGGAGGAAGATGTGAAAACAATAGTTCAGCCTACATCATCATCACCATGGAACAACTTAGTAAAACCTAATTACTGAATGTATGGAGGTGGAAGAGTAAAGCGTATAGATCATTATAGCTCCCTAATGTAATCTATCTTCATTTTACACGATATAAACAATAGTGTTAGGTGGCCGTTAGTGAAATTTACTAATACCGTACTTCTCCTATAATGTTAAGTTTTCAGGCACACTGAAAATAATAAAAACAAGCCTAAACTAAGCTAAATTCATTCGGACAGATGGTCTTTTAAGGGACTTTCTTGTTTAAAGTAAGTACCCGGGCTATTAGGTATAGCCTGAATGAGGCTCCATGTACTGGGAAAAAGTGGTAAGTAAAGCAAAAGCTTCGAAAAAGCTTCAAAAATCGCCAAAAATTGCAGAATACAAGATCTCGCCAATCTTGAAATCTTAAGCAATTTACGGTAATTTTCGCGTATTCGGAATTTTTTCGCTATTCTGCATTTGTCCCCCAGTGACATGGGGCTGATGAGCAAATTTTGGCCATGTGTCCATTATCTGCATTCTATGTAAAGTAAAAACTCACATTTTGTTTAACACGTATACCTGGGAACTAAGACCGCCCGACCCTCCCCCCCCCGTGAAAATAAAAAAAAAGCCAGTTTCTTTTTGCTTCTGCCTCGTACTATACATTTGTCATATCGGTCGCCTCACATATATCAATCCAAAACGATACTTACTACTCCCTTCGGATCGTGTTAGCTTAATGTATTTTCAAATAAGGAAAATCAATACATGTACTGGAGTATAAAATCACCCGTATCTCGATTCTTAAACATATACGTGACGAAAGTATTAAAATCGCTTTCAAATGATTTGCCAAACAAAAAGGGACATAGTTCCAAACTGATCAAAATCAAAATTTAACATTTGAAGATTCAGAAGAAAAAAGGGCGTGCACCTGTACTTAAAAAAACGGAATAAATGATATGTTGACATCATCAACCTATCTCGATTTCTTAAAAATTTACTACGACGAAAGTATAAAAATCCCCTTTCAAATGATTGAAACAAAAATGACATAGTTCCACCCACCCACACACCCCCCCCCACACACACACACACACACACACACACACACACACACCACACACACACGCGCGCACACCCAACCTACACAACAAGCAAAGTCAAACAAATGGTTCTGGAGATATTTGCACAATATTCGAAGAATCACAAATTTACTTGATAAATCGAAGTATGCCCATTGAATTATGCTACATTACTAAGTATCGCCTACTACCACCCCTTTATTGTTTTGTCCAAAATCTACCCCAAGCCACCCCAACCCTATTAAATGTCGCAACACAGCGTCGTTTAAGCATTCAATCAAAACGGCGCGAAAAGAGAGGCTTGTATACCCTAAAATCCTTAAAGTCTGAATCAGAGATTTCAAATAGAATTTTTTTGTGTAATAATGAAAAATAGTCAAACTAGAACTAAAAGATAGTACCTAAAATGCACAATTCCAAAATTTGAGAGGAATCTGATTTTCGTTTTGATGCAGTAACCATTATGTGTAGTATTCCGTCCCATAGGATTTACTGTGATAACAAAAATTCCGGGAGCCGGAATTTTATAACAACGTTGTGATTTTCTATATGAAGGAATTCGATTAAGCTTAGCAATTTTCACACAGTGGTTAGTATAATGACAAGCATTATGGTCCATGCAAAAAAACACGATTTTTTTTGGAATGGAGGGCGCCCTCCTCAGGAAAACTCTGAGTCGGCCTTTAAAGCCCTATCAGTGATTTGCAAGTCACAGAATCGAAAAATCATCAAAAGTCGAGATTTAGCATGTTTGAAAACAAGTATAGCTCGCCTAAAACATACCGCAAGTGATAAGTCTTAAAGCAACCTAATCAGTAAAGACGAAATCAGATATTGTAGTAATTATATCCGTACGATAGACTTAACATGCTTAAATGGAAATTCATATCTTTGAACACTGCGTGTTCTTCCTTTTGTAGTTATTTTTGGTCGAAAAAATAATTCTACAAACGGATCCTCACTTTTAGACTACTTTTTTTTGCTGCACATGCAAATATTTGATTGTTTTGGGTCGATCCCGTGATAGAGCCTTCATTGCGGTCCCAAGGGATATTTGTGAGACGTGTTAAAGAAGCCTTTCAATTGCAGCACTTAACCCAATACCTGAGTTTCACCCAAAAGGCCCGTGTCATGGGGAATAGCGTTAAAGTCAGCAAAACTCTCGAAAATCCTGCAAAATTGCACAAAATTGCATAAAATAACAGATCAACAAACTGTGAAATTTTGAGCAATTTACTGGTATTTTCGCGTATTTACTAATTTTACGCTATCTGTTTTTTTGCATTCGCCATGGGGCCTTTCAAAAGCTAAGATAAAAGACGGCTTTGCACCCAGGAACTTGTACAGATTTAGAAGAGTTCCATATGTACCCTCCTTTAACTTTTATAGGAAACACATTATTTGTACTTATGGCCTTACACTAACTAATACCCTACCCTAGACCAAAAATAAAAAAGAATTTGTTACATGGTAGAACTTGAAGGGGTGGTACATATGGAACTCGTTCCC
>JAMKCH010085026.1:0-158653 GCA_023653785.1 Ophioderma brevispina
TGAAATGTTAAGGGCTTTTAGGGCCATGTACTTTCACTTTTATTTTATTTTATTTATATATTGAATGTAAGTTTTAATTTGTATTAAGTATTTTTATATGTACAGCTATGCATATGGTAAAAATAAAGGACAGAACTTATTTGCTGTTCTGACTGAAAGGAAAAAAAAACATGGCGACCATTGAGGGATATGCAAAAATTAGATTTATTAAAATGATGGCCTATGAATTCATTTGGTTGTGTTTAATCAACTTCTCATTTTAGCAGTTTTGATGACACGGCAGTTTTGCCTACCTAAAATAATTTCTTGTACAAGACAGGATATGGCTGCAACTAGTTAAGGCGCAATTACAAAGGGCAGCCAATTTGTTTTTGCAAATTGCCATGCTCAAGTTGTCCCTGAAGTTCTTGCATACACACATGATTACAATAATAGTGCATATTAATTTAGTAAACTTAAGTTAAGATTCATCCATGTGATACCTAGACAATGATGTTAAAGTCAAATGTGCCTCAAAATTTACGAAATGGCGGCCATTTTGAGATTTCGCAAATTAGGTTTAATAAAAATGCATGGATGAGTTCTGGTGGGTGTCATTATCAAAACTTGTATGTTAGAATATTTTCACTAAAAATGAATTTCTACAAGACAGGATATGGCGGGAACTAAAGGCAAAATTTCAAAGGCGGCCATTTCTTTATGCCAAATTAGCATGACTTTGGTTGTCACCTTCGAAGTCTTGTAATAAAAGACATGTTTATAGTTATATATAGCTACAATAGTGCGTAATTACACACCTTTAAAGTCGCTTGTTCATCCATGTGATACCTTCAACATTGACTGTTAAAGTCAAAATTAGCGGGTCCTCAAATTATGAAAATGGCGACCATTTTGGATTTATGCCAGATTAGTTTTATTTAAAAGGTAATGGATTTGAGTTCTGGTGGTTGTCCATTGTCAAACACCTCATGTAAGCATTTTATTACACTAAAAAAACCTTTAAAAGACAACATATCGGTAAATCAGTTATGGAGCATTTAAATGGTGCGCCATTTTGTTTCTGCAATTAGCAGGCCTTAAGCTATTACTTGGAATGTCGATCATGCAAAATTATTTATAGATGAAGTTCGAGGTCAAGTTGATACCACACTCGCCTTGCCACTCTTGATGGTGCCGACAACTACTGGCCCAAGGACTTGGTCCATTGAGGCGCCGCCAAAGGTAGGAGTATGCCTTGGGCATTTGTAAAGGCATCTACATACTTGTGGCAGCGGAATAATGTAAAGGCGCTTGGATACATTGTGGAAGCCTATCTAAATGTCGAAACTTTATTATTTACCAGTGCTGATTACTTTATAAAGCTTTTACGGCTCGCGAGGTGGTCTCACAAAAATTAAAAAAGGTCGAGCTTTGAATGGTCTGAGAATGATTTGAGGCTCATATCATTTGAAAAGAATAATCCGCCGTTTCTTTTTGAAAATGAATTGCCCTGACTTCTTAATGTAACAACGTTCCGTTTAGTATACTTTTTATTAACCGAATCCCAAAAATTGGTCGAAATTTTGGTTTTCTAAAACAATCTCATCGACGAATCATGAACTACGTCTCATAAGGCAACATCCCATGGCTTTTAACTGAGGGTCACCCTCTTAATTTGTGTTTAATATTGATGTGGTGGGGGGGGTGGGGGGGGGGACTCGACATCCCAACAGAAAATAAGTCACACAGATAAACATTAAGTTTATTTCAAAAACTATGCTGAATGCCGCACGATTGTCAATTCATTTTCGTCTCGACAACAAAAAAATGCTCTAACAAACCTGTCTACAGGAAACCTACTACTGTTCATAGTGAAAAAATTATATGACTTGATAGCTAATTCAACCGAGCCACACATTCTGAAGCTATGCCTAAAAATAATCGTTTAGATCTAACTCTATCACTGCCCCTACTGCCTTTTTTGGAAGAATCACGTTTCCTCTCCTGGTAATCAAGGTTTTAATTTTCTGAGTTTTTCTCTAAATGGCAAATAAGTTCAGTGGCACGATTGTGTTCAAATGTTTGACATAAATTGCGATTTTTAACAAAAAATAAAAAACTAAAAAATCTTTTTTTTAACACTTAAGGTGACCAAGGGGTTTTTCATTTCATTTCTTAACTGTTGCTGAAATGGATTTCGAGGAACTGGGAACCAAAAATCACGAATTTATTGCCGAAAGTGAACGCAGAGAAAATCGCCATTTTGTCAAATGTTGTCCTATTTCCACCAAAATATCGTCTTATTCCAAAATAAAAGCGTTTCAATCTCTTATTCTTCACACTGCTTCTGGCACTGCTTTCTGCCCCAGGTCAATTATTTCCATCTGGAACATGGATTTTTTTACGTGGGACAAAATTAAGTCCATTTTTGAACCTTTGAGTTTTGCATTTGATCTTGAAATTTAGGAACGGTGATTAATTTCCTTGTCATGTGTTCACATAAACAAGTTGAGGAATTGGGTATAGAAAAGATGTTTGTGTTTATGTTTAATGGTGGTTGTGGTGTATGCCCATGCAATGCATGTGTTTGTGTACAGATGTTTGACGTGGGGATAAATTGGCACATACCAATGGCCTACTCATTGTTCTGCCTGTGAGGGGGGTGGGGGGCAAGGGTATTAATTTTCTGTCTGGTCCTGAGGGAATTGGCATTGGTTACAATTAAAATTAAATACGCCAATTAGTAGCAGCACCACAGCGTCATAGTGGAGGGGGGTAGGTTAGGACAGGACTTGTTGATTTGGGGCATTGGGATTGTCCAAACGGTAATTTGGGGAACTGTTACATGCCTTTACTATAGGGCAGTCTCTGTGTCAGTTATATACCAATCCTCCTTTTAAACCTTAGTTTGATACCTCTTATAATTTTATGGTAATTTTGGAATAAATTATTGACTTCAAAATCCTCGGGTTAGTGGATTAACCCCAAACTCACATATGGGCTGTTTTCCACACATTGACAGTGTTCCCAAAGACTAGCACCCCTAAGTTGATGGCGTTTTGAATTCGCTGTTGCTGTTAGGTTGGCATGTCCTCCCCCCCCTCCCCATCTATTCACATCAACTAAAGGGGGGCGCACATCTAAATAGTTCCGCCGCCGGCAAATTCGTCGTAATCGAAGTACTACTTCCTTTTTAAAGCTGTGTTTTTAAAACAATGCGCCAATATTTTTTAGGCGATATCTTGTCCACTTTTTGGATTCGAAAGTAAAATTAATTGTCAATTAAGCTGTGAATTTCTGCATGATATAATATGGAAAAGCGACAGATTTGGTTATTTTTACAAACCCAAAATGGTAGGGAACTAACATGCCTTTCACTCAGGTTGTGTATCGCATAGTGTTGGGATTCTTTGAATTTTTTGCCCGAAATTATGCTCCAGAAGCATATGTTCCTGGACCCATAATTTACTCCGAGAACGAACCCTTTGATGTGCCCTTACTTCCTGGTTACAAAGGGGCGAAGCTTTCAGCGCTTGCTTGTGGTCGGAACGGGTGCCCCTCAACAGCAGATCACTTCTGGTGGCCAATCAGAGGCCAGTGCGTTTTTTTCCGCAATAAACACGCAGAGAACCAGAAGTACACGCTCGTCAAAGGGTTTTTGTCCTCCCGCAGGCGCGTAGCCAGCGGTGGTTCTAGGGCATTTCCCAGTAGGTGCAAACAAATGTCCCGATAAACACGCACAATTTCCACGGTTCCGCAGGGCAAAAGAATCCGAAAAAGGGCTGATTTACGTAATAATCATGTTTTTCATTTCCCGTTTCCCTCAAATAGTTTTGCAGGGTGCGACTCTGGCCCCCTTTGCCCCCACCTGGCTACGCCACCTGTGTCCGCCTACTATAAGGTTCCTGGACATAACTATCTGGACAATGTCCTGTCTAATATCTCCTGGAGCATCTTTTGACGCACAATGCTCAGGACATATAAGCAACTGTTGTCCCGGGAGCAGTGCAGACCTGTTTTTGTCAACTAACCGCATGTCTCCTGGATCATGCATGTGCATTCAAATTTGGCTTAGAATATTTCTCTTCTCCAGATAATGTATGTTCCAGGACCCTATGGTCCTGTACATTATGTTCCTAGGCCATAATTTTGGGCAAAATTCTCAGAGTGTCAACCAGTGTTGCCAATGAATGCGACTGCTCAAGTGCCGAGTCGAACTTAAAGTTTAAGATATTTGAACGGTGAAATGTCCTTAAAATGGCTTGGCAAGTGTAGGTATTAATATTAACCCACCACGTCCAATTGCAATGTTGGACGACATCGCATGTACTTTGGGGGAGCGGAGGCCACTAAGGGAAGAGTAATTCTGCAATCTTAGCCTCATGTCCTGTGGTTTGATTGCGTCAAGGCTGCAGAATTCGTAGGGAGGGCCTAGGCAATCTTTCCGAATTTAAAAAGGGAATGATAGAATGTTGGGAGGAGTTGGCGGTTTCCTCGTTATTTTTGGCAATATCTTGTTTCGCCCGCCGTGACGTCACGGTGACCACCCAATACCGTGACTAGCTTTTATTCCGTTATTGCGTTAACGAGCTTTATTCCGTCAGTGAGTTAGGTGGTCCATGACGTCACAGGTGGCCAAACGAGACCTTCCCGATTTGGCAATATCTTGTTTCGGCTTGTTTCGCACCGCCGTGACGTCACTGTTGACCAGCATAACCGCGTGTGCTTTATTCTGTTTATTGCATTAACAAGCTTTAAATATTCCGTCAGTGAGTTAGGAGGTGGTCACTGACGTCACAGGTGGCCACACAAGACATTCCCGTGATTTTGATCCTTAGCATGCTCAGTGGGCCTATAGTCGTAAGCTTCACTATGATACTAAAATACTCTATAGCTTTAAAAATTCCAAATTTGTAATCCACTATCACCCAAAGACCCCCTATCCTTTTGAAAAAAGGGACATTTTAAAAAAGATAAAAAAAATAAAAAAAATCATGATTTTCTTAAGTTTGAAAGTTTGCAAATTTGAATTTTCAAAACAACCAGACCCACATTTTGGGTGAAAGTTTGGCAAATTAATTGCACAAATAATCCTATTTATCGAAAATTTGGACTTGGGAAAGAATTTAGTATTGTTTTCTGCCACACCTATGAATTCGGCAGCCTCAATGGAATTAAATGCAACTGTTGAAGATGTGGCGGCAGAATATACTGAATTCATGCCGGTGTGAAAGTATTATAGTCACGGCGTCCACCGCCGGCTACAACGGTAAGGGATATGGCACTCAATTTTGTTGACTCTTCACGCAACATTAGTTTCACGCTTATCCCGTCCTGTCTATGAGCCCGGACTATGGCTCCCTCCCGGACTATATTTGCTTCACACCGGCATTTTGGGGTTGTGGCTACCTCTCACCCAAAGACCTTATTTTTGCACTTCTCTAGCTGTCACCAAATAGCCCATGGTGTGAAAGCGTCAGCCTTAGACCCATACGGTCCGTTTCAATACGCCGAGTGTTGTCGTCCCGCCCTGTGCAATTTTGCCAGTTTCTAATAGCTCCTAAACCTCAAATTTACCAAAATTAATTTCCAAAGTCATCATTCTCTCCGAAACCCTCTTTTGCTAAAATCATTTATAAAATTTACAGCTCCCAGTCTGGCGCTTCATCACCCCGCACAAACTCCCACACAAACCAAAGTTGATTGCCCCCCCCCCCCCCAGGTGTGGGCCCCACAAGTACTACTGGCTGCTTTCAACTGCTGAATTATGAAATTATTTGAGTTTCAATAATTTTAGTATTTTTTTACGGCCAAATACTTGGCCTTTTAGTTATGCTAGCAATGGGATTTCAAATGTCCTAATCCATCAAATAAGCACAGTTTTTCTAGCAGCCTTCACACCTCATCATAAACTTTGCAGCTTGTATATACTAGTCTCACTCCATGGCACAGTTCAAAGCTTCACCGACTACTGTAATTTTAAAGATTAGCTCTGCAGTCGGTATGAGTCATGATACCCGGAATGCCATAAGGTCATTGTCATATTATCATAACAGTTAAACTACATGTCATAATAACGTGCCCCTGGAATGATAGTGCACTTATGCATACAATTAGCAATCAAGGTTACAGATAAACAAGCATTGTATTCACTATGAGTATGACCTCTGCCCTGGTTTTGCATTACAGTTCCAACATGTGGATGAAGGAAGGGGTTTTTAATTTAAAATGAACATATAAATTGGACAAATTTCAAAATTGTTGTCGTCTTTTAGTATCACACTGTCAGCTTCTTAAACGCAACACATTTCCAGGCAGAGCAAATCCCAATAATATTCAGTTATGGCTCTAACCAACCGAGGGGAATGGGGTGGGGGAGGGGGTAGGGGGACCTATTGCATCATGTGCAAACATGTATCACTTTACATGGGGTAGACTGGTGGCCGATTCTTTTTTTTCAGAAAAAAAAATCCATTGAAAATTTCAACCACAATCCTAAACCACACATAAATCCAACTGCTTTTTTTATTAACCCAATAATTCAATTTTTACTCAATCTGTGCAGAAATGGCAAAATTAAGTTCCATTGTTAAAAAAATCCATTCTTCTAGGGTTCTTATGATCAAATCCAACAATTGATTAGGCTCAAATCGCGAAATTAAAATCCTGCCACATCTGTTTTTTGCAAAGGCAACTCACGTGGGCAGCATTTTAACATTAAAATACAAGTTACCATGGGTAAGCATCATCGAATCGTGCATCAAGGCGTGCCTGATGCGCCATTTACTTACTTCAACTTTTGCTCGCGCGAGCCGAATAGCACAGACGCGTATGCGGAATACGCGAAATTACCCGCACTTCTGCAGTTTCGCCCTTGACTTTGTTTTAGTCAAAAATGCGTAACATAGTTAAAAGTAAAATGAACAAAATATGAGGACAAAATGAATATATTTCGATGCTGTTAAATATACTAAAATGAAACATTTCATGAATTTGCCATTAAGCATGAAATAAATGGTCATTTGACTAAGTTTCTGCCTTAACACCCACCTTAACTCGTTACCGACTAACTCAGAGGGGTAAGTCAAGGAAGATGGCGCTTATAAAAGCCAATATATTTTATATTATTATTATGTAAAATAAAAAAATTAAACTTGCTGTGGAGGGACTCGAACCCACAACCTTCCGTTTAGAATCGTCGATGCGGGGTAATCACAATTGCAGTAATGTTTCACAAGAGTTTTAATAGCCTCCTTTCTCTCAGTTGTTTATAATTATTTCGAGTTGCTTGTGTATCAGAATCTGATCACTTGTGATATGGACTGCATTACGCATCGACCGCTATGGTGTGGAAACTCGAATGGACGCATCACATGCCGCGGAGCCGGCAAGTGATTAGCGCATCCGAGATCTACGAGTGGTTCGAGTCCCTTCCACAGCAAGTTTCATTTTGTCGATAATAATACTAAATGCAGGTCTTAATTCATACCTGTGTCAACCGCATCTAAACCGCATCTTCAAATTTCATGTGGTCGTCAATATAGTTTAAGGCATATATAGCTCACGCCATTCCTTACTCCTCACAGGTCGCTTTCTTTTGACCCATAAGACCTTTACGCTCCTCCTTATCTCATAATTTCTTCTGCTTTCGATTTCTTCCATCACTGATGGTGGAATAGAGCTAACCATTTTCATCAATCTTGCTTTTACAGTTTGATGTTTTTGTTGCCTTGGATACTACTTGAGGAGAAAACTAGAAGATAAAATTCATAGATGTTACATTACACCATTAGTCACAAGTAGTTTTAAACAGATACCAAGTGACAGAGGGATTGTGTTTTGAGAATACGAATTTCTCATAAATAGCACTTGATCGCTTGTAGACCCCCCAACCGAGAACATTTCGTAGGTTTATTGGAAAAAAAGGGTGAAATTCTTAATCTTGATTCCTCAATTCTAGGACCGTGATGGTTGCGTGGTTTTTGCCTGAACTAAATTTTCCCCTCGATACCCCAAAAAAACATCATCGGTGCTCCACTGTTCAGATAACCATCTTAATGATTGAGGTTTGACTTTATTGGGTGCTTTGCTTCCCAACCCCCAAAATATTGCTCAAGTAAGTTAATAATGGCGAACCCCCTTCTTCATCCCGACCGTCATCCCCGCTGTGTGAAATGTTGCCGCCTCCCCAGCCCCCCCCTGCCCACCAAATGTGTTGAAAACCAAAATGGCACAAATAAATGAATTTGGGCCAGCTTAGCCCTAGTCCTACTTGTTTGAAATATGCTCCATTGATAACTGAATGTTATTCATCTGTATATTTCCTAAAAACAATGAATACTATAAAAAAAAGCTTTTTTAGATTACATTTGGCAAATAACAGCGTACTACGAGATCAATGATGCTGACTTGCATGTGTATCACCATTGCATCGTGTACATTCCATGCGGTTGAAAATGGCGATGGGACGTCCATTTTAAACAATACTTTTACACGGATCAGTGTTAAACATGTATTTTTTCTGAATTAAATCGGATATCGCCAAGGGTCCTCATATTTCACTAAAACGTGGCCAACTCCTTCGGGACAAAATTGAAAAAAGGGCAACTTCGGACACTGCACTGTGAAGTTTGGTGTCTTTGTTTAGATACGGCATTGTCTTCCCAATATTCAAGTAGATTTTGTCTTCCACATATACTTTAAGAAATACGACGGCGCTACAACAACATACATCGATGGCATGTTTACACCTGTTTTAACGAGCGGCGGCGATGATCATCGGTCAAAGGGGTTTTAAAAGAAGCTTTCTCCTTCTCTCCTACCTCTATGATTGGACCAACAAGTACAAAAGAAAACCACAAACTAACTTTGTTTTGAACTTGCCCGCATTGTAATCGTTCCTATAGAAAACCGTTCTTTGAATTCTGTCGTGCACACAGAAACTTAATCACATAGAGATTATTCACTTCAGGAGTGATCTAATCTATTGGTAAGCATTCAAATTGCCAACAAAAAAAACGGGTTCTTCGTTTATTCTCTTTGCATTTTTTGTTCGTTTTAATATTTACCACTATAACGACTAATGAATCAACTCAAAGATCAATTTATTGATAGTATAAAACGAAGCAAAACACACCTATTTTGAACTTTGATTCATCATTTATGCATTATAAAGCATTAACGTTGTTAGGTATTATGCAACGTAAATTTCGAGTTAGGATTTGGCTCCCACCGGCGTGCAGTATTACACCAATCCACATGAATATCCGCAGGCGTATTAACTGCTGGGTTGCAGTGACTGGTCCGATTTTACGAAAATTTTTACGTTTTTTTACCTTATTTTGGCTTGAATTATTCTATTAATGTAACAAGAAAGACAGAGTAGAGAAAACAAACAAGAATGGCTGGCGCAAAACCGGGTTTTATTTGTACTTTTAAAATGAAAAGATTGTGACAATTTTCCTGATGAAGCTTAATAGAACAATCGTGCCTGAGCAACTCCGTATGGTGGATACGTGTGAGTTTAATCGATATTATTATTTTCTTATAAAATAAGAATTAAGGGTAATTTACTGAATTTGAGTATAACATTATGGAGAGAGAATAAATCAGTATTTTAAATGGGATGGCCGACTTAAGATATGAGTTTTCATTTTGATATACGCCTTCACTTCAAAACCCCATCTGTAAGTTTTCGCGCCGATATTTCATTCCCTTTTGATGCGAGAGCTAAAAACGTGTTTTGTAAGCCCCATAGAGTACTGTTGTAAAATAATATTGGGTCGATATTACAACAACAAGTTGACGACTCCTCCATAGAACGGGAATGTTGAAAATGAACGCCGAACAGCACACATATTGGTATGATTGTAAATTTAACATTTGTTATCTTTCTATTATACCAAAATATCATAGCTGATCTTTGCGAAAAATCCATTATAGGTACCCCCGCAGCTTTCAATTCAAAATCAGTATACCACATTGAACCTCATTTCCACAGGGCCTGCAGGTGGGGCCTATTTACTAGTCTGGTAACATTCATTCACTAAAGTATCTGTCTTAGGTAGTTGCATTCGACCCTTCTGAAGATTCGAGCCAAATTTCAAAACAATCTGAACCCTTTGTCGCTATCCGGTACCTTAAGCATATTCATAAAATATTCTAATAACCCAGCCGGTCCAGTGTGATCACCCTCAATGCTTATGTAACACACTGCAGGGTTGCAACAAATTCAGCCCATTCGAGGGCAGACGCGGCGAAATCACCCAAATCGCCCAAAAATCGCCGAACAAAATACGCTCAAAATTTAATCAGGGAGCATTACAACCGGACTTTTTGCTTTAATATCATTTTGGACCGATCTATTTCACTTGAACAAAATCGAAACAAATTTCTCAAAATAGAACAGATTGGGGATTCGAACTTAACGCGATGATAGATTAGGATTTCATTCGTTAACCATTATACATAGCGGAAGGATTTGTTGGCCGCTGTTGGGAATTTTAATCCAATTAACCTTTACGAAATAAAGGCAGACTCATGCTTATATACATACTACACGTAAACAATAAAACGATCAATATCATGTTATTGAGTGATCTGTGGCTATTAAAGATGATACTGTGTACATGAAAGCTAGAAATTTCGCTTCCGGACGTGCTCACTCTGTGTTTTCTTTTATTGTATTGCCACTGATTGACATCAGCCATTTGTCATCCGTCAAACACGGCTGCACACTGACCCTACTGGCGGGTGTTCTTAATTGATTTCTATGCTTGTTTGTAGCAAGAATATCATTGTGTGTGTAACAACAACTTTAAACCTTTTGAAATCGTATTTATCTCTACTTTTTTACATTGTCGCCTTTTGAAAGTGAAAAGTAGCCAAAAATTGCGAATTCGCTCATTTCGCTGTGGGCCTTTGCAGTTCGCGGGGCGAGTAGCGAAAGTCGCCCAGTTGGGCTACCAAATCGTGGATTTGGCAACACTGGTGATTGCACCGGCTTTGGGCGTGGGTTTCTTTATGCACTACTTCCTTATTACTGGGGTCACCGGCGCGCGGTAATTGGCTGAGACAAATATGCAAATAGAATAGTGTGTGATATCATCCTAATTATAGTTTGTCACTGCCCGCGTGGAAGCTTGTTGTAATGACCAAATTGGAGCACATTTCGCGCATAACTTCCAGACCAAACATCCTTTGACTCTAAGATTTCACAGGTAAAATGAGAAAAATAGTAGCTTTCTTCTGATACCAAAATGTTGACCACTTCCGGTAAAATCTGGGGCTTCTGGGGACGAGGCTATTAGCGATCGGGCCATGGAACTTTTTTATGATTCGGTATGAAACACTTGTTCCGATCGTCTTTGGGACCCCCCCCCCCCCCATTTACCCGGAAGGCCGTATTTTTCTCATTGTCGTTCTGAAATTTGAGCCCTCAAATCCATTTCATTCTCAAAATATAAACAAAAAAAAACAACGAATTAATGGTTAACCATCAATATTAGCACAGTATTGAATAGGGCTTTGCAATGTGCATTATTGCTTCTACCATCAAAACCGCAAGCTTGTTTCCCACGGTACTTGATGGGACGTATGTGCAAGTGCCAGGCTCTCATATCAAGTAGAGAACAAATAGACATAAATCGGAACAAGCACCTTTAAACACCCAAAGAACGCATAGGAAAGATTTCCCAATTACAAAATCCTAAACTTCCCTACATGGAGTGAAAATTTGTCATTTGTTAGCCAAGGTTATGAAATAAACGTGGAAGCAAATGTCTTAAGTTATTAAATTGCTTGAAATATTCATATGTCAATACTGACGAAACATATACACGGCTGTCACTAAACAGGGAAATGACAAAAACACAAAGCACTAAGTGATTACATTGGGTTATATTATGTAACACAAACAAATATCACAAGATGACTTAACGAATCGTGTCCAGGCCTGGCACAACCCTATCCACCTAGCTACGGGGTGTTCATACCTGCCATATGGTGATATATGACTTCGTATCCTCTGCTCCAATTTCTTTTTAATCTTCTTTTTATTTCTTTCCTTGAGAACTTCAGGTCTTTCCATCCACAGTAACCAAGGCAACTTTTCCAGAAAAACTGTTCTTACCCAAGGCGACATTTCGTGTGTGTTTATTGTTCTAAAATGCCAATTAATAGTCACGACTGTGGCAACAATTGACAATGAACACATTCCCATTGTAAACAACATGTATTGTCCAATGAGAGGAATAGTATTAGATGTTGGTGGAATAAGATCTGGTATAAGTAGCAAGAACACAATCAAAGCCAAGAGGACGGAAATGCAGAGAGTAATCTTTTCTTGTGCATCCGATGGTAGATAGAACACTAGCACCGTCATCAAAGATATTAGCACACAAGGAATGACTAGCGTAATAATGTAAAACAAAGGGTTTCTGTGCAAAACGAAATAATACGTGACATCAATATATATCTCCTTGCAGCAAGGGTATTTGATAGTGTGCCGTTCAACCGGCGTTTCAACAATATCCCACTCGCCATTTTCACGATAGTTTTCTCTTTCCACCTTGTCGCTAAGTGGTTGAAGGTCGACTACGTCACCATCGTAAGTCCAGGTGCCGAATTTCATACGGCACTCCTGTTCGTCGAATGGAAAGTAAGAAATATCAATACTGCAAGAACTGCGGAAAATCACAGGAGGATTCCAATAGACTGTGCCATCGGACTTTACGTTAGCACTGTTCATTACTTCGACTGCATAATTGCCCTCCGCACTGAAACAAACAAACTGATTATTAGAAGCGACGTTGGTAATTAAATTGTACGCTATTGTTACTATCATTATTATTCCAATGCCTCAAATGATTCTGTAGCCCTGAGTCCATCAACGTCCCAGGACCCACCTGACGGAAGGAAGAATCCTATGCTCTTGACCACTAAATACTCCCAATGCCTAAGGCCTCATAATCAAATGGGGTAAACCTCATATAATAATATGCTTTACGCCAATTTTAAAATTATTGGTTCTTACTTTTCTTACTTTAAAAAAATAACAAGATGTATGATTCACTGAGGAAGAGACATGGGCTAGATTTAACCACTAACATTAGATTACTTTATTTAAGCCGCTAAGCCAAACAAACCGTTACTTGGCAAACAATGTGTTGTTTTGTGATACTTAAATCGATGGTCTTACGGAAAGCTTATAGACACGACTGCTCATCACAATTATACAAAACGTGATCAATCGTGAACGTTGCCGGTGGTTTGTATACTTTGTGTAATAATATTTTATTGACCTAAATATAATATAGACATATGGTAATTGCCTTTACAGTAAAAATATCAACGACATTCAAGTTATAAATTACCATTCGAGAAAGGTAGTAATTATTGTTCGTCTCAATATCCTAATTATTTCCTGTGTTACCGCTTGTCTTTATGAAAAAGAATATGATTTCCTTTTCAGTCTCCCAGATTAAAAAGTGCAATGAAAGGTAAGAATCAAATGCAACAACATACTCCCTTCAAAGCCCAAAATTGCAAAAATGTAAAATCCCTACTAAAATGTCCTTTAGTGCGGATGATATGTAATTGTTCTGTACTTTATCTTTACCTGTAAAAGTTAAATTAAGTAAACATTTTGCTAGCTTACGCGTTATAAAGGACGATATCAGGAACCCACAGTTGGTCGATAGGTATCTGCACTGTATGAATGTCTTCGAAGTCTTCTGGATTCCACGTCAGTTTGTAGTCTCTCCATTTCTACCATAAATATAAAAACACACGAGAGGGCAGCTTATGTTAAAAGTGAAGAACTACTGCCAGCCAAGGGGTGTTCATAGGAACTTGAGAGGAAATATTTTCCGTTCGTCTCAGGGGGTTCACCAGAAATCTGGATCCCCTACACTCACTAACTTCTAACACATTGAACCGCACAACGTAGCCTTACTGCATGATCAAGTACATTTCTCTAAACAAAGACATGTAAGAATTTTAACGAATGTCAAAGGAAAAGCATAGAGCTTTTGTTAAAATGCTGTGAAAATTATCGACATTTACGAATGACATTTTAGAAAAAATGAACCGATACATTCACGATTGTATCAGGCTTACTTTGAAATCTATAAAATGAAACCTATGGAACTGCATCAATTAAAGGGACAGGAGGAGATTTTTTTAGGTTCTCTCAATTTGCTCTTGATCGGTGATAGAACGAGAACGTTCCGAAGGTGTATTGGTCAAACCAGAACAAAAGAAAACCGAAAAAACTATTTTTGAACTTGCTTGTAAAATCACCATATTAATGATCTCATTACATAACGACTGCGTATTTAGCTTATTCACTTCAGGTGTGATCTAATATATTGGTAAGCATTCCAAATGTGTAAAAAACAATCGGGACGCTTCTTTCTGAAAATGTCCTCATGTCCCTTTACGGACTATTGTGAAAACCTGTGGAATGGGTCTGCATAAATTAATAACAAAATGTGTCAGGCCGATGTACGCAGGATTTTAGAGGTATGGCACAAAAAGACTGTCGCAAGGCATCTGGCTTCTTTTCTTGTCGTAAGTACAATAGAAATAGGTCAGAAAATGAAAGTAAATCTTAAGTAGTATTACCTACTATTGTGTTTGTGATCACACTCGCAAGTTAGGCTTTGCCGTCAAGAAAGTATTCTTTGAGAACATGCTGAATTTGAGAACATGCTGAATATATGCACTTATGATACTTTCAATAATTGTATAAAGTGAAGGGGTTGATACCCAAGAAGCACAATCAAAAACTGAGAAACTTATTGTAAATGCTTTGTAATTGACTGGTAACACTTGGTGAAAATGATGTGGTTTTCTTCTGCAAGGGTACAGACTTGTTAATTGTGTGTCTTTGCAATCATTTTGTGCTATTTTGTTATTTACGAGATTCTTGCAGATGAATAATTTCAATGCTTCACCATAGCAAATAAAACACTGTGAAATGCTCTGTGAAATTGATCAAAAAGAGTTCAAAGTATCTTTTTACAATTAATTGGAACACCCCTGTTATGGTTATCGTTACCTACACACACTGTACAAAAGTATTGCACCATTCAGAAAAAAAAATCATAATCACAAAATGATTTCAAAGTGTACTAGCGGTTCTTAACCACACATGACGCATTGAATGTCAGAGTTGTGTTTTTCAAACAAATGTTATTCCCCAGAATCCTAGAGTGCGAAAAACATTTTGATTTGAATGCCATGTTCCCTAAATATGGCAGATTAAAGAGCTGGCGATAGATAGCTTGCCGAGTGCACCTCAGAAGGAATACAGACACAGGAACGACACAAATTACTCCCAAATAGGCGCCAAATGAATTGTACGGGTTTGTGAGGATTTAATCTAAATGTTTACGGGAGAAAAGTGCAGTGCTTGTGTGGACCAGAAATGAGATAACGTCAATGGAAGACAGTGGACTTTAAAAAAGCGGAAAATTTTGAGACATCCGCATTACAATTTGAATGATAAATCACGTGGTTTGCGCAAATCATGCCTGAATACTTATTCACATTCCACTATACAAACAGTATAATGTCAACGGTATGAATTAAAAGTTCTTTTCAAGTTACCACGTGACCACTTTCTTGTCATTCAATTTCCCGAGTCCAACAGCGATGGACTTGCTCTGATCTTCCATTGACGTTATCTCATTTCTGGTCCACACAAGCACTGCACTTTTCTCCAGTAAACAGAGTAAACTCCAGCAATTCATTAAGTGGCTATTTTGGAGTCATTTGTGGCGTTCCTGTGTCTGTATTCCTTCTGAGGTGCACTCGGCAAGCTATCTATCGCCAGCTCTTTTAATCCGCCATATTTAGGGAACATGGCAATCAAATCAAAATATTTTTCGCACTCTAGGATTCTGGGGAATAACATTTGTTTGAAAAAAACAACTTTGACATTCAATGCGTCATGTGTGGTTAAGAACCGCTGGTACACTTTGAAATCATTTTGTGATTATGATTTTTTTTTTCTGAATGGTGCAATACTTTTGTACAGTGTGTGTATTTGGAGAGCCTACTATAATTATTAGCTATTATAGGTTTCATATCTGGAATAACACAGACTCCCTTGACATCTGACGGAGGTATTTAGAATACATTTCTTGTTCTTTCTTCCCTTTCCTCACTTTCATTTTGCATGTGCATTTTGACCTTGCTTTATTACTCTGTGAGAATATAAGTGAAAACAATAGAGAGCGTATGGTCCAGTAGTTAAGATGCTTGTCCCGATGTAAAGAAACCACTGACCTCTACACATGGATAGCGGGTCTGAGTCGCCGATTGAAACAACAGGAAATTGCTTTTTGCCCTTCTCAATGTGACGGGAAATAATGCATACACCTGCTGGTGTACATATTCCACACAGATGTTCTATTGTTATACACAATTCCTTTAACTTTGACAATAAAGTGAAGCCATGTTAAGAAGGGCAAATGCAACTTCCTGTGGTTTCAATCAGCGACTATTCAACGGTGTAGATGTCAGTAAAAGAAATGTGTAGAGGTCAGTGAAAGAAACTGAGAGTCCCCCATGAATGTCATACACAGCTTTCACGTTTACGGATACGAAATAACCGTAACTATGTACACGAGCCTTTTTTTATACGTACAACACACAATGGATCACACAATAGACAGATAGTCGGTGAAACTATCACATGTCGGCATGCATTTTCAGAGTCGGATTATGATACTTTTTCCATTGCCTCGTCGATTTTTCCCCTTTTTTATACCGGAAGTCTTGCTGTATTACATGATTTTTGTATCTGAACGTTGTTAATTCTTCAAAGTTAAGATCACAATAATAGAGTTAGCGTGACAGCCTGACAGCATAAAATGCGTTTGGTCATTTCGTTTTTTAAGTATTTTAAAACGTGGCTTACATTGTCGAATGAGGTTACAGAGCTCTCTTGGGAAAAACAAACCTCATTATGTTTGAAGCCGTTGGTGTAAGTAAGATTGAAACCCATCAATGAACTGAGTGTTTAATTTGACGTGCAAGCATACAGGCTGTGCCAAAAAATGTTAACACTCGGGACAAAGGCATTTTGATACCACGAAAAGTACGTATGGGTCGTTGTTTGGTATCTTTTTCAAGTCAATAAAATAAGCTTTAACTGTTTAATTTGCCATTTACTTCATTCCAATCCGATACTTAGAACAAAAGATAAATTATGCTTCATCAATTATGAGAGGACAAAATCAGCTTGGGCCGATTTCTGCCTTTAAGCACTTGAAATGCATGGCGCAACATGAATACACTTGACTTCATAGCACATCTTCTTGCCATCTTAACAGGAAAACAAATAGATATAGCCGTGTTTTTCTATTAAAGAAAAACTTCAAGTTTCCTATCGCTATGTTTTACCAAGCTCTCATCGTTGGATCTACCACAACGTCTCAAATAACAAGAGAAATTTTGGCTTGAGTCATTGCCATTCTGTTCCGTTATGCGTCTGCTTGGCCTGACTGCTGGTGTCTTTATTTTTCAAATTCTGCCTGCTCATTAGTCCGTACGTGGCCTATTATCAGAGGTTTCTCTTTTTTTGTTTTGTTTGCGTGTTTTGTTGTTTATTCTGTCTACAGCATCAATATTTTCTTGCGAAGTCAGCAAGGAAGTGTCTGTATGGATGTTTAGTTAAATTAATTGGTTTGTTGGTAACATGCTGTGTAAATTTTGAGCGATTTGTTGTCTGCTAATGAAAGTGAACTGACGTAGATTAATTTATGAAAAAACACAAAGTATGTGATCATAAGAACAATCTTCACACTGTATTGACAATAAGACGTTCAAAAGGGATTGTCCACATCATTCAGTGGGTTCAATGCCAATCAATAACTCAATCAATACCAACATTTTGAGTTGTATAAAATCATGTTTCCCACAATCTTACATGAAAGCCAATGCAAATCGGACCAATCCGAAATTGCAAATTTCTTTTGACGAAGCATATCTTAGTTCTACATATCGCATTGAATTGAAAAAACAGCAAATAAAAGCTTATTTATTGGTTTAAGAGACACATGGTACTTTAGTTTCGTACAAAATGGACTGGTCCGAGTGTAACATTTTTTGGGACAGGCCTGTATAAAAGGCACGTGCGATACTACATTACAAAGTCATTGTTGAATTGTATTCCATTTAAAATATGAATTTCTTTTTTTTTTTATCACGCAAGGAAACAACCTGTATTCAGGGTTCGTTCCAAATAACACAACGAGATATATTGTGTTTTTGTTGTTCCGCACCTACCGTGAAAGATCTCCCCATAACCATGCATAGTTTTCCAAAGGCATTTTAATTACCAACGAACAAATACAATCTTCGACAAAAGTGAAACATTCTATGTCGTGTCCGTGCTTACACGCAGGTTTTTGTCTCACGTACACCCCCCTGTCGTGCCGCCATCTATTGAAGAGCCACGCGTAAACTTGTTGCAATGCAGTTTTCGATTACAAACACTGCATGCTGTTGCCTCATCCAATGTAAAAACTCACCCCTCGTCACCATCACTTACAATCAATGGGGTGTTAGTATTGTGAGACGCATTTGTAACTACATTGCCAGCGTTTACCATTGACAGTTCGCGGGTTATCGTAGGGCGCGCGACCCGATTTTGTACTTTCACGGTACTACGGTAAGATAAGTGTGCCAACAAAAGTCTTGTACTAAAGGATTTTAGTCGTTATAGTTTGTTTCGCAGCATAATTTTTTGAGGATATAGTTTTTACGCCTTTTCAGGGACGCTTACTCTATTTCTCTGTGAAATAGTTTATAATGTTTCTCCTACAAGATTTGTTATATTTTTGCAGTGAGAAAAATAATAAAATTACAAAATCAAAGCAATGAGAATGTCGCAAAAGTATTATTTATAAATAAGTATGCGCATTACATTTCAGAAATGCGGATTAAACTAAAGATGTGTCCTAGTGATTTGAACCCTCTAGACCACGTAAGATGCCAATAAACGGTTGTTGATAGTCTTGTGTGAAACAACAAATTAATTGAAAAAAAGTTAATATACATGCACTTGTAATGAATACTTTTGTTGTGTGGAGGTGTGGGTATGCAGGTGTTTTTGTGGGCGTGGGGTGGGGTGCGTGTGGGGTTGTTCGTTTCTCTTGTTATGTTTTAATCACTAACATCATCTTTTGTTTGTCAGCTCAACTCACCTGTTTAAGCCATATACGGTATCATTACTTGAGTCTTCCATCTGCAAACAGACCGACATATATGTAATAAGTTGTAAAGAAGATATGCGGATATTTCTAAGGATACAAACGTGCTCTACATGCACATCTCCCGCGAATTTTTGATAGGTTTACGGACACACATGCAGAAAAAAACTGAGTTTTGACTACTTGTTGTCCTAATCGGTCCTACAGAGAAGCATGCACGCCAGAAAATGCTAACCCTTTTTTTACATTAAAACGGCGTTTCGGCTTACTCACTTAGCCTTGCTCAGAGCGCTCAACATTATTTCATTGGTTCATACGTCGATAAAATATGTCATAGATAATAGTGAGGCAGGAATCGTGCGAGGAGTGGAGCATACTGAGTATTCCTACCTAAAACTAAAAAATAGCAATACCATGGCGAGAATTCACTCGTCAAGCACCTACAGGTAGTCCAATTTCACTGGCCTGTATTCCATGCTTCCACAAGCAAGTTTAACTCAGACAGAGTGCCTTGTTCAATCGTCATTTTTTTAGCATTTGCAAGGGAAATTTGTGCACTGACCACAAGGTGTATTTGTGGTTTATACCTAGATAGTAGGATCCTGGATCCGTGTGTGCACAGCAGACAACGAGGGAGTGTACCGAGTGGATTTTTTATTAATCTTCTTAGACGAGTAGCCCTCAATGCTAAAGCGCAAAGCAAACCTGAAACACATTGTTCAAAATAATCTAGAATGGATCAATAAGTGATGGAAAAATAAAGAGCAGTTTGCGTCGGGTTTCTTAGCAAACCCCGTGATCAAGACTAATTTACTTCAGGTCAGAAGTAATAAGCCTCAAAATGTACAAAAATCCGGTTTGAATATTGAAGACGCATTGACGGAAATTGTTCACCTGTCACTGTAAAAAGCACTAGAACGTGCTCTCATGAATGTTTTATGGTTAGCTTAATTCAATTTAGAGGACTAGTAAATGAAATTTCTCCTGAAACCACATTAATTCTCAGCAAAATACCAAATCCTGATGTGACGGCCACGTTGTGTATCGCAGCGCGAATTGCAAATTCAATCAATAGCTTCCTCGAAATTGTGGTCCCCGAGATTTAATAACGGTGATGATACACGTGAAAGTGCAACGAGAGATTTGAATAACAGGTGTCCCTAAAAATACGAAAATTGGATTGTTTGCACTAGTGTAAAGCTTTTATTCAAAAATATTCCCATCAGAAAGGATAAGCTGAGAACTGTGTATTGGTACCAAAATTGTGAAAGTTCTAATTTCCTTAGGAGCAAATTACGAAATTCAGCTATGTTTTCTATGAAATAAAGCATATACAAATACCTTTTGTTTTCTTTGTAAGTCACTTCTGTAGCCAAATACAAAGGTAGGAATCTAATGCCCCATTGGGGGGTTCTAATCTATATGAAATCACTATATATCCAGGAAAATATGGACAAACTTGAAATCCTTTTTGCCCACCTTTAACCGGTCAAATATGACTATGTAAATGATTAGTTTAATAATCAAGAGCTCTAGTTGCGGTATTCAACGACTGACTTCGACGTGTTCATTGGATTTTTCGTTCTTTGAATGTGAATCCGTACTCAAATTTAAAGCAATTGTCAAGGTGATACAAAACTTAAATGTTAGAAAGTACATATCTTGCCCTGATGCTTCAGAAAGTAAAGAGTAGGGTTGTATAATTCAGGCCTAATCTCCAAACGAGACAACATTTTGAAACGTGACGAAAAGGTCAACCTACGGACACAATGGGCACAATAGGGCAGCAGATTGGCGAAAAACAAATCGACCAATTGTTTTTGATGATAAAAAAATTGACATAGGAGATACATATTATCACCTGAAACGGTCAGGGCTTAAATTGAAGGTTACACGGGAGTAAAAATATACACTGCTCAAATCTTGTTGAAAAGTATCATATCAAATTGGTACTTGGTCATAAAGATTCCAAATATGTCGAGTTGTGCTATGTACGACCATGATTTGCCGTTAGGTCAAAGCCCGGGGTCAAATGCTGAAAATAGCTAAATTGTCCATCTAAGATGGCCAAAAGAAAAAAAAATCAAAGTTTCAGATTATGGTAAAACATGAATTAAACTGTGTCAAAATAAGACATGAAATAAGGGAACAGTTTTGCCACCATCTGCTACGTTTAGTTTATGTTATGGGTCACTAGGTCAGAAATCATGAACACTGAGTGAATAATGGCCTTCTTTCTCCTCCACTGGAAACGAATAGTCACAACTATTTCTTATTTTAATCATTTTGCCAACATGAATATTTTTTTTTGCCAAAGTGGGAGCATTGTTACCCTAATGCAATCTGTAATTATATTAGTTTTGGCTATTTCACTATTTTGAAGCCAAACCCCAAACTATAGGTCGTACATGTAGTGGTACAACTAACATTTTTGGAATTGAATTATGACTAGACAAATACTTTGTCCTGTTTGAGCCATGTGTCGTGACCGTATTTAACTATCATTCCCCCTCGTATTCACTTGCAAAACCCCCCACCCCCCGCGAAATATGAGAATTCTGGTTGCAAATGCGATATACTCACAAATATTTCTTGACCGTGAAATCAGAACACTCACAAACAGGGCGCCTAAACACACAAACACACTATGGCACGCTCCGTATCAAATCATGGCGAGTTTTCTCGCGCATGTCGAGTTTCACGCGCTGGTATCGGTTTTCCCGCCAGATGTCGACTCCTTCACTCTCCTCGCGTTACCGCATGCCACCCTCTGTTCCTCTCACCTCTCTACACTATTCCCCCCACTCCTCCTTATCCATCCATGCTACTTCCCATCCTTTATATACCCTTTTAATTCTTTCACAAACTCTCACGTGTGCAGCGTTATATGTGCGTTTACAGCGCTATTGTCCGTGGCCCTTATAACGAGGTGGCTCTCTAATGGTGAGTTTGACATAATCATGTCCAGTTTTGACGCTCCACGTATCAATCATGGCGAGGGGGGGGGGGGGGGAGTTTCCCGCGATGTCGAGTTTCACGCGCTGTGTATCGAGTTTCTCGCCATATGTCGAGTGTGCAGCGCGTTATATGTCGAGTTACAGCGCTACTATCTGCACAGGTTTGCCCTCTATACATCGAGTTTTGATCTCTATATGGTGGTTTGAATCAATTCATGTCAGTTTTCAAAATCTCGACATGATTTTTTCTCAACATGAGGAAAAACTCGACATGATTTTTGGTGTGCACGGTTAAAATTTACGTAAATTAAGAAAAAAGATTTCCGTAATTTGCGGAAAATATGTTTTAGCAAACATAAAAAAAAAAAAAAAAAAACATACCAAAATGTTACTTACCGGAATTATTTCAAAAAATTTCGGGCAGCAATTTATTGCCGACTGTTCTTCGTCCGTAAGTCTTGAAATTACGTTAAAAATCTGTAAAAAATACACATGTTTTTCCCTCATATGAGAACAAGTTTCGTAAAAATACTGTCAAAGTCCGTTAATTGACAGAAAATCTGTAAATTACCCTTAAAAAGTATGGAAATTTATGGCCAGAAATCCTTAAATTACGGACAAATTTTCTAACAGTGTCTGTAAAAAATCATGTCGAGTTTGCTCATGTTGAGAAAAAAATCAGGTCGAGTTTGCTCATGTTGAGAAAAAAATCATGTCGAGTTTGCTCATGTTGAGAAAAAAATCATGTCGAGTTTGCTCATGTTGAGAAAAAAATCATGTCCAGTTTGCACATGTTGAAAAAAAATCATGTCCAGTTTTTTAAAACTCGGCATGATTTATTCTGGACATGATTTATTCTGGACATGATTTATGAAACTCGGCACATAGAGTTCAAACTGGATAGTCAGCGCTGTAAACTCGACATATACCGGGGTAAACTCGATATACAGCGCATGAAACTCGCCATGATTTGATACGTGGAGCCAGAGAAGATGTCTTCTCTGGTGGAGCGTGCCATAACACACCCTACATGCGCGCTCTTCCCACACATGATCTGTCTTCGGTCTTCCAAATATATGTTCGCCCAGTATTAGAATATGCTTGCCCTGTATGGCACACTTACTAATCACCAAGCCAATCAGATCGAGATAATTCAAAAGCGTGCTTGTCGGATCATTTTGGGAGACCGATAGGTTCATATGATGAGGCTTTACAAACGTTTTACATTAATTTCCCTCAATGCATAGGCGTGAACAAGCTTCCGAGGTTTTGGAACAAACATTTAAGTCTATAGGCATAGGTCTGATGCTCCTGCTACAAGGGCTAGACGAACATGAGACAAGACACCTTAGAGGTCGCAACAGGTTGATATGCCTAAATGCAGGACAACACGGTGTCTATACGAATCAACCATCCCAGCAGATGTTGACCGTTTAAATGTTTGTTACTTAAAGTATGGTTGCGTTTGGCGACTTTTGTGTGTGGTGTGTTGTGTGTGCGTTGTGTCTGTGTATGTAAACAAAAAATAAACAGGAAGGAATTCGTCCTGAAAATGGATCGCGAGAAAACGCCAAACATAAAATTATTTTAATTCGATTCCAGTTTGTGTTATTGATATTCGTCAAGACCGTTGACAAAAATTGTCCACTCAAGGTGATGGACTGCGAATAAAAAAGCGAGTTAGCCTTTTAAATGATTTTAAGCATATTTTGTCTTTCATATTTTCGGGAGTTCATTGAACTGGAATAAAGTGTTTATTTCATTATTTAGTATTCCACCTGCCAGACCATATCTAATTAATAATGGACTGTAAAAAATAATTCCGTCTAAAAAGGGGTGCGGGTGGGGTTTGCACCATATCTATATGGGTAGGTATACATGGTAGGGTATATTTATGTAGGGGATTGTTGAAGTCCACCATTAAACGGGTGAAAGCCAAAATAGTCAATATCGTAAAAGCAATTTCAAAATAAAAGATGACATGCATATTTTATATCGAATTGACATGTATTTACCTGATTTAAAACACAAATTGTAAAATTCAAAATTGTGAGTTTGCTGGCGAAAAGACCTAAAATAAGACACTGGCAGATAAATGGAAATATGTTTTGAAGATACATTGGAGACAAACAATGAAGAAAAAGCTTTCAGACCATCCCCAAAACAAGCATATTTAATGTTGTTCCAAAGCTTCCAATAGCGCGTACACAAGACTTAAAGGAAGGAAAACGATAATGACAAAAATTCAACGAGCAACTGATGAAAACCATGATACAAGGTTGAAATACAATAAACAAAATTGAATATCATGTTTTTTAAGAATAATTAAATTGGTTTTAATGTTCCAGGCGAATTCCAGTTGTCTGATTTATTAAAACCAGGTAGGCATACTCAAGTGCGAAATTAACTGGAAAACATCTAGTTACAGTCACGACCAAGAAAACTGGGATTCAATTGCCAGTTTGAGCAACTGTTGTTGATACAATCGACAGTCACGATGGTAGATGTGACAAGGCCATCAATGCTGAAAGCAGCTTAAGTGTGGTTAAATCATTACTTACTATATCAACAAGCTGGGATAGTGCTACACCTAAGTGTACCATCACCTTCTCCGAATTATTAGCCACAGGTCGAATCAAAGGGTTATAATCCGTCATTAACTTTTTGTAGAGGAGGTCAGCGCTACGTGAAGATAGGCATCCTGTAGGAAAAATTTTGAGAGCAAAATGTATTAGATATGCTCTGTCCTTAAAGCCCTTTTCGGGTTCTCTGCTGATCAATACATACACCGCTAGAGTTATATGCAACGATACTAGGCCAGCAGGCAGATAGCATTTACAAAGGTGGTGCACCCCAGGAAGTACATAATTTTTAAGAAACAATTTTTTTCTAAAATTACAAAAATCAGTTTTACGTGTATTCTCGGTTTATAGTTATGTGACAAATTTACTTGTGATTTATTAATCTATTTTTCCCTGATTTCTTCAGTGACGAACGGATGCGCACCATGATTCATGACGTCAGCAAATAATAGCGCTATCAAATCAAATCAAATTTATTTCATCTCACATAAAATATACAAACATATACAATATAATTATGCACGATAAGCAATAATGGCGAATTGAGATGAGGACACTGCTAAAACGCATAGCGTTTTAGAGTTGCAGTGCCTTGAGTTCAAAGGTTACAAACATAGATTGTATATACAAACATTTACCAGGAACTCAATTAATAATATGAAATTACAAAAATACAAAAAAAAAAACATGTGAGTTGCATTAAAATGCAATATTAATAATTAATTGAACTTGTATAAGCTAGTACAATTGGGGAAATGGTCCTGGATTTAAAACAGGCAATAAACACGTGTACATATTTTTATAAGCAACAAAGAAAAACAGGACAAATGACAATGTTGTACGACTAATACCAACAAATGACTAGACAGGACGAACAAGACAAACGAGAACAGACCGACTGTATATTTCCTATTTTCAAGAAAAAAAACCAAAAGTTGAATGCAAGAAATGAAGTTATGGAGAGAGGTCATTGTTATAGAAACTGATGAGTGTATTTTTGGAGAGGACAAACAAACAGTTAATTATTATAGTGTTTACTTTGAACTGGACAAGATATACACTCACAATACACAACAACAATCAAAGTACTCAAGGGACACTTTGCTACCCATGGAATTCCAGTACAATGCGACCACGGACCACCTTTCAGCTCGCAGGAAATGGTAAATTTCGCAACAGAATATGAATTTCAGCAAGTATTCAGCTCGCCAGAATTTCCGCACAGTAATGGCAAGGTAGAAAGCGCGGTGAAGATAGCAAAGCGACTCCTGAGGAAAACCAAAAAGCTTCGGGGACTTTGCGCTAACTCTCGTGAACTGGTGAAATACGCCCACGGAAGGAATGGACAGCTCTCCTACGCAACGGACGCACCAGAACTCTTCTTCCGATCAAACAGTCACTCCTCATCTCAAGTCAGGCAAAAGAAGAAGTGGAAACAGGAAAAACAGAAACAGTACCATGATAGATGCTCAAAAGAACTCAGACCTCTATAACCTGGAAAAACTGTACGCATGAAACCGAAAGACACAGACAGAGGAAAACCGTGGAAGAAAGCACGCGTTGTCAAACAAGTCGGTATTCGCTCGTACAAAGTTCAGGCAAAATAAGGTCCTGGAGCATAAGTAATCTGGAGATATATTTTAAGTCAAATTTGAATGCACATGGTCCATGAGCATGTTCCAAATATGCTGATAGTGCCTTTAAAGCTGAAACTTGCACTTATAAATTGTAAAGTCTTATTAAAATATTAATATACGTGTGGACAAAGCCACGGGTGATTAAAGAAGAATTGTAGCATGCTTAGTAAAGAATTACTTTCTGTTCGAACTAAGAATATAGATCACGTTAACAAATTTAGGACAATTTTGATATTTAGGTTTGTTAGATTTCCAATCAAAGGTACACAATTTCCTAAACTAATCTGAGCAGTATTTAATCTCGACTCAGTGAATTTTGGAACATGTTCTACCCCTTCTTTCCAAATGGAAATTGGAAGAATTGATTGAGACATGTTTACTTTTTGACAGGTTTTCATTGGCAAGGCATTGTATTTACACAAGCAGAATGCAGCCAATGAGAATTTTGATATTTCTATGACGTTAATAGGGAAATATCATTTTCAAGAAAATTTCCGATTGTCAAAATTCTGATAAAAAAAGGTGACAATTTCTCCTCATACTTTTGGCCAACTCTCAGAGTAATATCCTAATTCTAGAACTGCTTTTTAAAAATTCATTTAATATAGGATATATTGTATATTGATCTTGTAGCGTAAGGGCCCCGGTCGTTTTCAAGGAATCAAACAAAGCCTTGGTATTTATTTAGGCTAGTAAGTGTTGAGTTTGAACCAAGCTAGTCTGATTTTATCATTTTAACATAATATAAATTCAATGAAATATATCATTTAATCCATAGTTATTGATAACTTCTTGGTTTAATCCATAGTTATTGATAACTTCTTGGCTGCATTGTTTGATGCTAGCTTTAACGTCACAAATGACATTGTCTCTGAGATACAGCCAAGTCAGTATCAACAAACAGGACATAATGATTAGCAAATGGCCTTGATATTGCTAGGTACGTTCCATCCGGGTTCTCCTTTATCGAAGCAATGAAATGCATACAATTTGTCAATGTTAGCATCAATTTGCAAAAAAGAGACATGTGGATATTTCCATAAAGAAGCCCCCCCCCCCCCGTTTTTTGCATATTTGGAATGCGTACCAATGTATTAGATCACACCTGAAGGGAATAAGCTAAATACGCCATTGTCATGTAATAAGATCATTAAGATTATAAAGAAGCTAGGAGAAACTGGCGAGCACAGAACTAAATAAAGACGAAAAATACTCGGTCTCGAACCCGGACCTCTCGCTTTCTAGGCGAGAGATCATTAAGATGATGGTTTTGCATTTTCTGTCGTGCACGACAGAAAATCAAAGCATGTTTTTCTATGGGGATGATTCCGATATCAGTTCAAAACATAGGTTTTGGTTTTCTTTTGTTCTTGTATGACCAATAAATCTTTGAAACGTTTTCGGTGTTCTACTGCCAATCAAGTGTAAATTGAGAGAAATTGTATCCTCAAAAAATCTCCTCCTGGTGCTTTAATGTCGACCCTCTCTTGATCGTTATAGTTTTAAAAGTCCTAATGTTGTGGGGCCAGTACATTTTCATTTATTTTGTCCATTTAGTGGAATATCAACCGATGGAACGAGAGGGCCGAAATGGTATTGACCATTATGTTCCAAGATGTCGAGATTTGTGTGTAAAAAAGAAGAGGATATTGCTATAATCTTCAAAATCCCGCATTTTTAGTATGATTTAATACATTTTTATCTGTTTCATTTTTGTTACCTTTACATTGAAGCGAATTTTGTTCGATTTGAATTAGTTCCACTTGTAAAGATGATACTGCTGTCGTTTGATCAGCCAAGTGTTGAGTTAAGTCACGAAGCAAGCCACGTCATTTGGCTAATACAGCGCCTTAATCAGCAGTATCGGAGCTAATCAGCCAACCACACCACATATATCTTCTTAATATTAAGATATTTTATGCTGAAGACATGCCGCAATTTGTCTCACTGACGGTTACCGGTATAGGATGTTCATACAAATTTTTGAATGGCACTATTTTACAATGTTCAATTCGAACTTTCTCTATAACTCCCTAATCAACGAAAAATTGCGAAGTGGTTTTCTCTCATCTTGCATCACATAACTATCGCTTTTTGAAAGATAGCTAGTCTCGGCATACAATGCTTAAAGGATTACATATAGCTACTTATTGATTCTTGGATTATAATGTTCCCACAAAATCTGCATGAGACCTTTAATTTTGATTTTAAATTAAAATCGTAACAGGCTCATCGGATTTTCTTGGTCAATATAGTCTGCAAATGTTTTATTTTTTCATGTGGTTGATTGAACGAAGAAGTGTCGACACAGGCTGAAAAAATACAAGTCATTTCTACATGAATGGTCATGTTAATTTGGAATCTAAGCACATCCTTGTTGAAATGATCCGAGGGCTCTCCATGCAAATGTAAATTCATATTTTGCAATAATTCAGGTGTCCAACCAGAATGTCATATGTACATTCGAGAAATAACTGCGTGGCATTTAAAATCCATGTTATTGAAAGTTTTCCATAGTTCTCCATATTCTTCATCTAAACAGTTAAAAAATAACCCCCCCCCCCCCACACACACACACAATGTGCATTTTTCTAGACAAGTTTTTAAAAATGTAAAATGTACAAGGAATGCGCAAAAAGTTTCGCGCAACGGTTAACCTTTTTCCTGAAGTGACGTAATTTATTAAAATTGACGGCATTTATTGACGTTTGACATTTAGTAAAATTGACGTCAAAAGTGACGTCATTTATTTAAATTTGATAACGAATAAAAATGACACTTTCTTACAAAGGATTTAACAATCGAGAAAATCCAGTTTTAAAGATTTTTTATAAATTCTTTTCTCACTTCAATTAATTTCCCCAAAATGTACTGATGTAAACATGCATTTAATGTTTTTGTTTGTTTGTTTGCTTGCTTGATTGTTTGTTTTATTATTTTCTACAAACTACAGTAAATTAGAGTAGTCATCCAAGCCGAACAATGTCGTTAATGCTTCCAAAACATTATTTAAAGATAAAGGTTTTGTTGAAATTCTTGGATTGAGCACCTGGAATGGCCATCAAAGACTTGAAGGCAATTGAACATGTCTCTGCCCATCTCAAACAAGCCAAGAAAAAAACACTACTCTTTAACATCTGAATCCTGGAAAACGCATGGTCAACTCGACCACAGCCATGTCAGAAATAAGCAAGGAGGGCCAACCCATTACTGAAACGCAAGAAAACAACAACAGTAACAACAAAAACTTCCATCTCAAAAAAACCTTTATCTTAAAATTTCTCCAATTTACTGTCATTCGCAAAAAAATAAAAACAAACAAACGAACCGTTTGGTTTTGCTTGAGTAACTCTAATTCCTCTAATATACTGTACTTTGTAGCAAATTAAAACAAATAAACAATGTGATGTTTACATTTGTACAATTTTGGAAAATTAATTGAAGTGATAAAAGAATCTTAAAAAAATATTTAAAACACGATTTTCTCGATTGTTAAATCCCTATGTAAGAAAATGATGTCATTTCAGGAAGAAGGTTAACTGTCGTGTTGGTTTTTTTTCACATTAAATGTGTAACATTTCAGTGTACAATTACATTTTTTGTAACAGGTTAAGGAGCCTAACTTTTCTAGAAAAATGCACATTGTTAGGGGGACTTAACTTGGAACAATCCTTTCCTCACACAGATCGTCCCGTTTTCCTTTTAAAATTGAAGACGAGCATTATTTTTAACATGTCGCCATAATTGTGTCTTTTCAATCACTTCTTTTACATACTGTATATGTTGAACGTGAACTTGAATGAAACCAGAAGCATACCTTCAGATGAATGTCTCCTTTCCCCCATCCGCCACAAAAATACACATTATTCTAGGTTTTTAACTCTAACGGTATTCCTTTTATTTTTTCAGAGGGGATCATTTCGGAGGACATGCTGTTGTTTCCTTACGGGGACAAGGTCTGATATGGGGGGCATTTTTCGGGAACTTTCGTCTATGGGGTGGCAAATAATTCCAAAGTACAGTACAAACTTTTTTGTGTAATACTGAACAAGAAACACGCATCGCGCACTAGAACAATTTATAACATGGACAGGCACACGCATCTGAGAAAAATATCGGACGTATGCGCCTGTACAGGGTGTCTCAGAAAGAACGTTACCCTCCCCAAAAAAAAAATCCCACGCAAATTTTACTTACTTAATCAATTCTTATCCTTGTTTTATCTTTATATTATTAAAATATGTACTTTTATGAACATATGGTGAAAACAAGAAAGAAAACGGAGAAAAAATAACCAAACAATGACTATTTCCCTAAAAATGATGCAAACCTACTTTGTCCACGGCTAGCATTAGCAGAGGATACCATGGATGCAAATTTCCCCGACATAAAAATGTTTAAGACCCTTCTGGTCAATAATACTCTCAAATTCCATGGTCCATTGCTGGTTTTAGAGTTTATTGTTCAGTTCTCTACGCACTGCAGCATTATTTGCGGCTGATTGTCCTGTTCTTTGACGATCATATCTCTCTCCTTGCACCTTTTTAGAGTCTTGCCATGCTCTAGAATTGTTTCTCTGCTCCCCTTGATTGCCATCTTGCTAGGAACTCTACATTGAGGGAAAACGTTTACCCATTCACGATGAACGATGGTCATTTAACCCAAGATCAGTTCAGTACAACATGCCATTGTAGGAGCCACGCGCCAATGCCATTATTTGAAAAATGTGTTTAACCAAATTCACATTTGCATTATGATGGGAGACGGGTGAGGGGATTTAGGTCACTTCATTCTGAAGAACAAATTAAGTGCATGTTTCAGGTGCTTTTTAGGCATAATGTGAACAATTAATAAATCTGAGGACTAAGTGTGCTCAAAATCCATAAGCATACACTGTACACGTTTTCTTCTGCTTTGCTAGCCGTGGACAAAGTAGGTTTGCCAGCGTTTTTAGGGAACGAGTTATTGTTGGTTAATTTCTCACGTTTTCTTCTTGTTTCACCATATGTTCAAAGGAAATATATATTTTATATTATAACGCTTAAACAAGGATCAGAATGATTAAGTAAGCAAAAAATGGCCGTGGTTTTGGAGGGTAACGTTCTTTCTGAGACACCCTGTACCCGGGAGGGGGGACTTGTATTAAAAGTGAATATGATGCTTGAACATGGATTTACAAACCGCCCTTCAAAGTATTTCCACCGATAAAAAAAATACACCAAACAAGTTTTGTCGGTTTTTGGTACCCTAAACAAGTAAGCAATGCATTGTGTAGAAAATATACCCTATTATCTTGCTTTACCTTTACTCCGTTTTACAGTTTTGTGCTGATTTTGATTTCTGCTTAAACACGTACATCGAATTTCAGGTAAGAAAAAAAACATACCCTTTTTCAATATTTGCTGTTTTGACACCTAATCAACGGCAGCGTACGGTAAGTACGTATAGCCTGTTCTAAAATTGAAAAAATGAAAACGTAAATTGAAGCCAGCGTGTGAAAATTCTAAAGATGGAATAAACCGAAATGCATTGTGGGAAAAGGGATGCGGCCCGTAGCATGCGGTCACTTTTCCGTGTTGCGAGACACCGAAGTACCGCCAAACACGTTAATTTTCTCGCTAGGTTCTATAGGTTCAGACCCAATTCGATCATGAGTTAAAACAAAACATAAAACGGCCCTATGATGCAAAAATATCCATAGAACCCCTTCGTGTTTCCGGAGATCATTTGAGATTTTAGTTTCATTTGCACATTCGCTATGACGGAATTGATAACGTTAATCTCTCGCGCAGTAATAATGTAGATTAATATTTTTCGGAGTCTGTGACACGGACTACACACTTTCCGCACCGCGTAACCCAATCAATGTACGCGCGTACTCCACCTTTGAATACAAGTGCCCTCCCCCCCCCCGAGGGCCTGTACGGGGACCCTGGTTCGCGAATTACGAAATTTTGTTCATGTTTAAGGTGATACTGGCCTCCGCTCACGAAATTTGCGTCGCGTAAGAAAATTACAAATACATGCGAGGAAAGAATTACGATCTTCTAGTTGTGACTTTGTCCGTTCGCGAAACTCGTTCGTAACACCATCGTAGAAGTAACAGCATGCAGAAGACATAGGGAACAAGACGGCCTGGAATAACATTGAGAACCTTGCCCCCCATGCCTAATATCTTGACCAATGAGTGTATTTTTGTTGACCCAATGAATGTATTTCATATTTAACAAACGTTACAAGGATCATATTGGTGAGTTTCACTCCATCCAAGCATGTCAGGAAATTGACCCTTTAACCCTATAATGCGACCCCTGGGTCACGGATGGGTTCAACTGACTTATTTTGCATTTATGATGCACTGGCATTATCCTGACAAATTCAGGCTCAATCGGAGCTGTTTTAAATATTGACCTTTGCACCTTGAACTTTGACCTTTGGGGTCAATACTATCATAGACCTAACCTACTATTTAATGTTACATCAATGTTGCAATAACGGGCTTTATCTGCTCTCTATAGGCTTGAAATATAGCCAAATTTGGTCTTTGTTTAGCATTTTTTTGACACATTTGACCATTTGACCCCCCTTAATGACATTTGGACCCCAATATAAAAAAAACCCCTGTACACAGCCTAAATGCATTGTTCAGTGGAATAAAAAAAAATACCATTGCTAAGTTCTGCGATTAAAAATTCTTAAAGTTATGTAGCTCAAAACCGGAAATGAATGCAAATGACCTTTGACCCACAAAATAAAAATACCTTGCAAAACATGGCTAACACATTAATATCTAAGGTTATGTACGTTCTGTGTTGCATTTTTTTAAGATAAAATTTTTAAAATTTTTAATATTTTTTGGTTTTGACCGGGAAAGGTGACCCCTGAATGACCTTGACTTCCTTATCTGAAACCGCTTTATATGTAGCATGAGTCAGTGGGTCCTCTGAACAGTTTTAGTTGATATCGGCCATAATGCTCTAGAAGAAGATAGTTTTTGCCAATTAAATGACACATTTGGCTTTCAGCACCGGAAATAACCCCCTTAATGACCTTGATCCCATATCCCTCAGCACCCTATATGAAAAATGGGTCAGTGGTTGTCTGAAAAAGTTTAAATGATATCGCCATAATTTCCGGGTAGACGAGATATTTTGGCAATTAATACATATTGAGTTTGCCTGTGGTCAGGTAAAAGGTCATACAGAGGTCAAATCATCTGTAATGAATCGGGACAACCCAGCGGTCACTTGGTGCAAATGTGGTCAGAATACGTCAAACCATGACTGAGCTAGACGCAAAGGTTGCCAGAAGAAAGAAGAAAGAAGAAAGAACCAGACCTGTGAACAGATCGAATTTACAAGACGGCCGTTTGGGAAATGGATGGTGATCCCCTAATGGACCCCTTGAGGGGACTCACCCTTTGACCCCTGAAACTTCACCAATATGTCACAAAAGGTCATTAAATGTATTTTTACGTGTTAACAACTTTTCAAGATCCATATTATTGAGTTCCAACTCAATCCAACATGTCAGGGATTTGACCTTTGGAGCTCTATAACGTGACCCCTAGGTCACGGATGGGATCAACTGTAATTTTTCTGTATTTAAGATATCCCGAGGATTATTCAAATTTTATTAAAAAAAAAAAAAAAACTTGTTTGTAAAATTTTGACCTTTGCTGAACTTTGACCTTTGGGGTCGAGACTTTATCATAAGACCTCTTCTACTAGTAATGTGACATCACTTTAGTAAAATACCGGGCTTATCTTCCTCTTTAGGCTAATATAAATCCAATTTGGTCTTATTTTTAACATTTTGGGGAAAATTGACCTTTCCGTTTGACCCCCTAATGACCTCTGATCCCGGTATTAAAAAAAACCTAAGGTTACACAACCAAAATGCAGTGTGCCAATACATATAAAAAAATTCTACTATATCTTAGTTATGGAGATAAAGTTCTTGAAATATTTACCTTTAAAACCGGAAATACACTTAAAGGACCTTTGACCTCCAAATAAAAATACATGCATTCACAGGTACAAACCATGAATGCATTCTGTGTAAGTTAAGTCACTGTACGATTTTGAGTTTGAGATAAAAAAAATTTGATATTTGGAATATTTTTGATTTTTGACCGGAAAGTAACCCTTAAGGACCTTTGATCCTGAAACAATGGACAACCCAAAGACCCCTGCTAGTAACAATACATGTGCTCTAATGAGTCACTGTTGTTACTAATTGGCAGGATAGCGATTTTTTGAGATTTTTCAAAATTTTTGGCCTTTCAAACCGGAAATGAAGCCCCTTAATGACCTTTGACCATTATCTCCTGGAACACCCTAATGAAGCAAGGGTCATGGTTCCTCTGAAACAGTTTGGTTGTTGATATCGGATAATCCTGTAGAAAGATAATTTTGACAATTAAATTACATATTTGAAGCCTGTGGCCGGGTCAAAGGTCAGACAGGGGTCAATGTAATATGACATAAATTGGACGGGTGTCATCAAGCGGTCATTTGATTTGTAAGTCTAGTAAAAAAACGTCAAATGATGACCTGAACTAGACGCAGTTGAAGTGTTGCCAGAGAAAGAAGAAAGAAGAACAGAAGAACCCATCAAAAAACAGAACAAGACGTGGACGGCCGTTTGTAAATAGACCTGTGAACAGATTAATTTACAAGACAGCCGTATTGGGAAAGGGATGGTGATCCCCTTAATGACCCCTTGAGTGAATTGAACTTTGGACTGTTTACGTTCCCCCAATATGTCACAAATGTCATAAAGATTTTACGTGTTAACAACTTACAAGGATCAATATTATTGAGTGTTCAAACTCAATCCAAGCATGTTAGGGATTTTACCTTTTCAACCCTATAAGGGGACCCTGGGGACGGATGGGTCAACTTTATTGTTATGTATTATGAGCCACAAAGGATTATCCCTTGACAAATTTCGCTCAATCGGAGCTGTTTGTAGATTTTGACCTTGACTTTGAACTTTAACTTGGAGTTGAGACTATCTAGACTTCTAGTACCTTAATGTTAATCATTACAGCAATTAACAGGCTTATCTGTCTTCTAGAGGCTGAGGATTATAGACAAGTTGCGTCTTATTTTTAGCATGTTTTGGCAAATTGACCTTTTGACGCCTTATTAAAAGGACCTTTGATCCCAGTATTAAAAAAACATCGTGACCCACAAAAAAGCATTGTCCAATGCAAATAAAAAAATTCTATTTTAGTCAGCCGCTCAGACATAAACGGATGGAAAGGGTGTTCCGTTATGTTTGAGGTGGTTTTCTAGACTAAAATTTCCGGGGAACACGATCCCACCGGCCGTTTTTTTCGTTTTTTGAAAAAAAAATGTGCCCAAAAGTGCTTTTTCCGGGGGGCTCCATTTTGGGGGTCGAAATAATTTTTTCAGTATTTCGTGGCAAATTCTTGTAATTTGGTGTGATTTATATGTTTTCAGCATGGACAAAATCGATGTGCCAATCATTTTCAAAAACCAAAATGGATGCCGTATGCCTGAAATTCAAAATGGCGCCCCAAAATTACACTTTCTAACTAAATGAGAATTGACTCTGGGTATTAGCAGTTATAAGGATTTAGTGTCAATTTAGATGTGGTGGTACAAAGAATTATTTTTGTCGTTTCCCAAATTCAAAATGGCCGCAAATACAAGAAAATCAAAAATGCCTGCCATGAAATGACGCAATAATTTGGCCAACGTATAGTTAGAGCATAATTACAACCACCAATCATTTGAACTAAGTGTATGTTTTCTATCTCTCTAGATACTTCTTGACATTTCCAGCAAATTACAGTATTATTTAAAGGCTGACTAAGAAATTTCAAAATTCAAAAATGGCGTCCAAAATGTCACCTTTTTGGACCCAAATGATCATTTCACGGGTCAGGTGATGCCAATTGATTAAGTTGCCCGCTATCTGCAGTTGTAGCCCAATAATAGTTGGACCCCTCAGTACAGTATCTTTCGTACGTGAGTAATAGCTCCACGGTGACAAACACTCAATATGAAATGTATATGGGTGTAAGGCTGGTGCTCCTAACTGGGGCATTAAAGTGACAGGAGGACGTGAACACAATGGGGGGTCTTGGGGGAGAGACATCCGAATTGCCCAAAAAAAAAGTGGTTTTCGGGGTGACAATTTCCTAAATCTTCCTAAAAATGGGTGTATTTGGGGGGTAACAGTTTTGCAAAATTTTCTGAAAAAATAGAGGTCGTTGGGGCAAAATATTTTCCAAAATTTTCCCTAGAAAAAATTGGGGGTCTTTCGGTGACAGTGGTAAGATTTGCCAAAACTGAGGTCTATGGGTGAACCTTTTTTTTAAATGGGGTCTTTGGGCGACAAACGATGCTGAAAATGTGGGTCTTAAGAGCCTTACATAGGCTACGCATCACTCCCAAAGTGGGGAGTATGCCCCCAGGGTTGTTTGTAGTTTAAGTTTGGACCCCTCGGTGTACAGTGTCTTTCGTGAGCGAGTGCTATAGCTTCCCGGGGCATGGGGCAACACTCACATGAAATTTATATCGGTGTAAGGCTGGCACTTTCTAACTCAGGGCACTCAGTGGCAGAGGATGTGAAAACGATGGGGTCTTTGGGTGAGAGATATTCAAATTGCCCCAAAATAGGAGATTTTTTGAGGGGGACATGTAAATCTCCCAAATATGGTGCCTTGGGGTGGAAGTTTGCACAATTTTCTAAAAAAATGGAGGTATTGGGCAAAAATTTTCAAAAATTGGCCAAAACATCGTGTTCTTTGTTTAAGAGTGGTAAGATTTGTAAAAAAGGGGGCTTTGGCTGAAACCTTTTTTAAATGGAGTCTTGGGTGACAAACGATGCTGAAAATGTGGGTTTAAGATCCTTACATAGGGCCTAAGCGTCACTTCTGGATATTTTCAATATGGCACTTAGATATATTATATAATATATATATAATCAAGTGACCAAAGTCGGGTGTAGTGCATGCGTAAAAAGGCTAAAGGCCAAAAGTTTAACGCTATGTCAGATTAATCCTTGAACATAACAAATAAGAGTCAGTCAGTTAGAAACATACAAGAAAGATGGGTCTTCATCAGTGCCGGGGCCCCACCAGACTCGTTATGAATAGAAAAAAACACAGTTTTCTATCCCAGGCACAGCCGGAACGAGAGTCCTGCGATTTGAAAATGATTTGCAGTCAAATCGGGATGACAAAAAGCGTATATTCCAAGGAAAAAGGTAGAGATGCGTTCTGTAAGGACGCTCGGGTTGGTATTACGCGGGACTGAGAGCATCTCGCATATATATATAAGATATATATATATATATATAGATATATATATATATATTATATATATTGAATCGTTGGCCTAAGTTATGGGTGTGTGCCTAATCAAATTCCATCTACTCTGGTAGAAATTTGCAATTTGTTTTTCTTCCGTAAACGGGACAGAAATCACAAACAGCGGCCTAGGGTCAGCGCTAATACAAACATTGATATAAAATAGGTTCTGTGAGTGAAATTTTCCAAACAAAACTGGGTCTTGGATGACAGTGTTGAAGCTTTTTTTAAATGAATTGTGAAGGGGGATAGAAGTGCAGGTGGTAAAGTACTACATATGCTAGTGAACATAGACATTATTTCAGCAGGGGTTGCGCCAGGAGGGTGACAGGGGCGCTGAGAGTTTCAAAATTTAGGAAAAACAGGGGTTGTACGCAATAAATTGCAACAAAAAAATAGGGTGTTTTAACCAAAATAGTCCATTTGTACTGTTCGCCCCTAGTTTTGGGCCACAACGTCGAAAATATAATATTGCTGGATTATACCAGAAACTTAACAAATAATTTAGCAAAATTATAATACGTTCGACGTTAGTTTTTTCTTTTTGATTGTTATGTTATATGTTATAACATTGCGAAATGTTAATTTGCTTGTTCTGGTCTCGCCGCGAAAGATTATTTAAAAATTTCAGTTGATTCTGACAGTTGTGTGCGTCTTGAGGCTATGAGAAATGTTTGTATCACGCTGCCCTTTAGGCCACTGTATTGTAAACAGACAGAAAATACAAAATTGAAGGAATTTCTTCCAGAGTAGATTGAATTTGATTAGGCACACACAATTCTTAGACCAACGGTAAGGTGATATGAAAATCTCACCTTTTTAGGCACAGTCGGGGGGGACGAGGTGAGGATCCACAAACATGCACCTTTAGGCTTTAACGTGTCATTGATATTGAGAATACAATCTTGTTTGGCTTATATAATATAGGAAACAGGAAATTACATCCCGTGCGATCATTTAATGTGCTGAACTTATATAAATGCCATGTTAATATCAGGGAGGACAACACCCGGGGGGCACACTCCCCACTTGGGAGGTGACGCGTAGGACTATGTAAGGCTCTTAAGACCCACATTGTCAGCAATCTTTGCCGCTCGAAGATCCCCATTTAAAAAAGGTTCACCCAAACTCCATTTTTTTGGCAAATCTTACACTGTCACGAAAGACCCCAATTTTTTTTTTTGGGCGGGGGGGGAAGGGGGAAAATTTTGAAATATTTTGCCCAAAAAAGACTCTATTTTTCGAAAAAATTTTGCAAAACTTTCACCCAAAGACTCCAATTTTGGGAAGATTTAGCGAAATTGTCACCCGAAAAACAACTCTGGTACTGAATGCCCAAGTTAGGAAGCGCCAGTATTAACCCATATACATTTCGATGTGACGTCGTCACAGGGGAGGCTAGTATCGCGCACGAAAAGACACGTACAGATGGATCCAAACTATACTCCCGCCTAAAAATCCGAACACGATGTTGAAATGACACATATCAACGTGTCAAACTGGCTTCAAATGAAACGCGCCAAGCCAGCTTGATAAATCTCTCAAACTTTCCACATTTAGACTTCGTTATCAATGCACTACGGACACAGGTCAATAGACAAAAACACATTACGCGACCAACGCTCCATGGCATGTAATATGATAATTCCACCTACATTACCTACCCTACCTTTTTAACTACAGTATTAGTAATTTATATCGTTCGATTTTTTAGGCGGGGAGTATATTTAATTGGGCTACAAAATGCAGAGGCAAGCTTAATCAAGTGGCCATCAAACTGGACCCAGGAAATGATAATTGGTCAAAAAAAGTGACATTTTGGACGCCATTTGAATTTGAGGTAAACGGCAGCCATTGGGATATTCAAAAAACTGTTGTCATTGCTTGTCTATGTCAAGAAGATCTAGAGAGATAGAACACATACACTTACGTTCACGATTGGGTGTGTATTATGCCATACCCTATACTTTGGCAAATTGACTGCGTAGATGTCATGGCCAAGCCCTTTTGGATTTTCTTGTATTTGACTGGTCATTTTGATTATTTTGAAAACGACCAAAATGTATTCTTGTACCCAAACACAGCTAAATTGGAACTGAAATCATTATACCTGCTTAATACACAGAGTCATTATTCTCATTTGGTTTAGAAAGTGTAATTTTTGGCGCCATTTGAATTTTCAGGCCTCGGCCAGCCATTTTGGCTATTCAAAAAAACTGTTGTAATTTGCTGGAAATGTCAAGAAGTATATAGAGAGATAGAAAACATTACACTTAAGTTCAAATGATTGATGGTGTTTATGCTACAACTATACTTTTTGCAAATTTTATGCGTCATTTCATGGCGCCAGTTTTGAATTTTTCTTGAGTGACGGCCATTTGAAATTTTGAAAACGACCACAAAAAGGTTATTCTTGTACCCAAAGACTAGAGCTAAATGACCACTAAAAACCATTTAGAAAACTGCTAATACACAGATTCAGATTCTCATTTAGTTAGGAAAGGTAATTTGGGCGCCATTTGTGAATTTTTCAGCATACGGCGCCATTTTGGATTTTGAAATGATTGCAAATCGATTTGTCATGGCTGTGAAAAACATTAAAAGCACACCAAAATTACAATAATTGGGCCACAGAATACTGAAAAATTAATTTCGAACCCCCAAAATGGAAGCACCCCGGAAAGGGAGAAGAAAACCTTTGGGCACATTTTTTTCAAAAACCGGCCGGGGGATCGTGTTTTTTTTTGTTTTTTCCCCCCCGGAAAATTTAGTCTAAAAACCACTTCAAACATAAAGGGAACACCCGCTTTCAATCCGTATGTCTGAGAGGATGACTATAGGCGCTTAGGAGTCTAGAGATAAAAATTCTTGAAATTATTTACCTTAAAACGGGAAATGACCTTAAATGATCCTTTGACCTCCAAACTAAAAATACTTGCTACAGCAGGTAACATGAACGCCAAATATGAAAGTTAGTCACTGTTCTATGTTTTGGTTTTGAGATAAAAATTGAAAATTTTGGATATTTTTGGTTTTGACCGAAGAGGGACCCCTTAATGATCTTTGATCCTGAAATTGTGGACACCCCGAAGACCCTGCCTGGTAACAATACATGGGCTCTAATGACGGCACTCTGTTACGTATTGTAAGGACAGCGATTTTTTTTTTTATTAAGTTTTCACAATTTTTGGCTTTCAAACCGAATGAACCCCTTAATGACCTTTGACTCCTTATCCCTGAAACCCTATATGAAGTCAAGGGTCAGTGGTTACTCTGAACCAGTTTGGTTTTATATCGGCGTAATACTGTGGAAGAAGATAATTGTGGACAATTAAAATTACACTCAATCAAGAAGGGACGGATTGACCTCTGAGCTCTATTAAACAAAAACCCCCCCCCCCGTGGAACCCCGGGGTCACGAAATTAGGCGTCAGACTGTTAATTTTTCTCGTATATTACGATATCCCGAGGATTATTCCTGTCCAATTTCAGGGTCATCAGAGCTTTTTTGTAAATTTTGACCCTTGGACTTGAACTTTGACCTGGGGGTCGAGACTATCATAGACCTTCCACTATTAATGTTACATCACAGTAGTAATAAAGGGCTTTATAGTCCTCTATAGGCTGAGATGAGATAAATCCAATTTGGTCTTATTTTAAAATTTTTTGGAAAATTGACCTTTTGACCCCTAATGACTTGATCCCGGTTAAAAAAAAACCTGACGGTACAACAACAAAAATACATTGTTCCAAACAAATAAAAAAATTCTACTATGCTAGTTTAGAGATAAAAAATTCTTGAAATTATGGACCTTAAACCGGAAAGACCTAAAGGACCTTTGACCTCCAAAAAAAAAATACCTTGCATACACAACTGGGTAACATGAATGCATATCTGTAAAGTTAAGTCACGTACTATGTTTGATTTTTGAGATAAACATTTTGAATATTTGGAATATTTTTGGTTTTGACCGGAAGTGACCCCTTATAACCTGTGATCCTTGAACTGTGGAACAAACCCAAAGACCCTCCTAGTAATAAATTACATGTGCTCTAATGACGTCACTCTGATTCGTAATTGTAAGGAACAGACATTTTCTTGAATATGTTTCCACAATTTTGGCTTTCAAACCGGAAAGACCCCTTAATGACCTTGACTCCTTACCCTGCAAACCTATATGAAGCAAGGGCAGTGGTTCCTCTGAACCAGTTTGGTTGATATCGGCGTAATCCTGTAGAGAAGAATTTGACAATTAAACAAAATATTGGAACCGACTGTGGCCAGGTCAAAGGTCAGGCAGGGGGGGCAATGTCATGTGACATAAGTGGTCCAAGTCAGCGGTCATGATAATTAAGTCTCGTCACAAACGTCAAACGATGGCTGAACTAGAAGCAGGTTGAAGGGGTTATAGAACGAAAACAAGAAAGCAAAGAAAGAAATGTAGTCATGCCTTGAGACACAACACCAAGGCGGCATATTAGGAATGGTGACCCCTTAATGTGCCCTTTAAGTGACATGGACCCCTGTTGTAACTTGGAACCAATTTGTCAAACAAAGTTCATTAAAGTTTTTTACGTGTTAACAACTTTATGAGGAACGTGTAAAGTATGAGTTTACAACTAAATCCAAGCAGCAGGGATTTGACCTTTGACCTCTATAACGTGACCCTTGGGTCACGATAGGGTGTAACTGTTATGTTTCGTATTTAGGATTAGCACGAAGATTATTCTGTCAAATTTCGTTCAATCGGAGCTTGTTTGTAAAAATTTTACCTTTTGACCTTGAACTTTGACCTTGGGGTCGAGACTATCATAGAACTTTTCTACTATTAGTATTACATCACTGGAGTAATAAACGGGCTTTATCTGTCCTCTATAGGATGAGATTAAAAATTCAATTTGCGTCTTATTTTTAGCATTTTTTGGCAAAATTGACCTTTTTGACCCTTGAATGACCTTGATTCAGGGTATAAAAAAAAAACCTCGTATACAACAAAATAGCATTGTTCCAATGCAAAATAAAAAAATTCTACTATGCTTAGTTCTGGAGATAAAAATTCTTGAAATTATTGACCTTAAAACCGGAAATGACCTTAAATGACCTGACCTCAAAAATAAAACTACCTTGCATACAGCAGGTAAAATGAATGCATATCTGCAGTTAGGTTATCGTACTATTTTTGGGTTTTGAGGATAAAAAAAAAAAATTGAAAATGTTGGAATATTTTTGGGTTTTGAAGCGGAAGTGACCCCCCTAATGACCTTTGATCCGGGAAAACTGTGGACAACACGAAGACCATGGCTAGAACAATACATGTGCTCTAGTGATGTCACTCTGCCTAGTAATTTGTAAGGACAGCAATTTTTTGAATATTTTTCACATTTTGGCCTTTCAAACCGGAATGACCCCCTTAATGACTGTGACTCCTATCCCTGACACCCTATATGAAAGCAAAGGTTCAGTGGTTCCTATGAACAGTTTGGTGATATCGGCGTAATTGGGCCGCTGTAGAAGCAGATAATTTGTAACAAAAACAATTATATTTGACGGCTGTTGGACCTTTGAACCTCTAATAGCGTCCCCATGACCCTGTGGTCACGAATAGGGGTCTCAACTGTAATTCTGTATTGACGAATCCCGAGGTTTATTCCTGTCAAATTTCAGTTCATCGAGCTTGTTGTAAATTTTGACCAGTTGGACCTTGACTTTGGACCCTTGGGATCGAGACTATCATAGACCTCTTATACTATAAATGTTACATCACTGTAGTAAGAAAAAACACACCATAATAACGGGCTTTATCTGGCCTCTATAGCTGAGATAAATCCAATTGGTCTTATTTAGCAGTTTGCAAAAGTGACCTTTTGACCCCCTTAATGAACCTTTTGATCCTGGTATTAAAAAAACCTCGTGTCCACAAAAAAATGGCATTGTTCCAATGCAACTAAAACAAAATTCTTACACGGTTAGTTCTGGAGATAAAAAAAAATTCTTAAAAATTATTACCTTCAAAATCCGGGAAAGGAAATGACCTTAAATGACCTTTGGAACCTCCAAAATAAAATACCTTGCATTACACCAGGTAACAGGAATGCATTCTGCAAGTTAGGTTACTGTACTATGTTCGGGTTTTGCGATTGAAAAAAATTGAAAAATTTTGGAATATTTTTGGGTTTGACGGAAGTGAAACACTTAATGACCTTTGATCTGAAACTGTGGACAACCCGAAGGCCCTACCTGGTAAACATTTTTTGTTTTTTAAAAAACCCATTACTCGAATGACGTGACTCTGTTAAGTAATTTGTAAGGACAGCAATTTTTTTGAATATTTCGCAATTTTTGGGCTTTCAACCGGAAATGCCCCCCGTAATGACCTTTGACTCCTTATACCGAACACCCCTATATTGAAGCAAGTGTCATGGTCCTTGAACCAGTTTAGTTGATATCGGCGCGGAATGCTGGAAGAAGAATAATTTGTAACATTAAATTACATATTTGAAGCCTGTGGCCAGGTGAAAGGTCAGACAGGGGTCCATGTCATAGACATAAAGGGACGGGTCAGCGGTCATTTGGTATATAAGTCTAGTCAAAATACGCCAAATGACTAAGAAGCTAGACGATGTTAACGTGGAATAGAAGCAAGAATAGGACCTGTGAACAGATCTAATTTACAAGACGGCCCCGTATTGGGAATGGATGGTGATCCCCCTTAATGCCCCCAGCTTTGTATGTCGGTGACTTGACCCTTGACCCCGGTAAACTTCACCAATATGTCACAAATGTCATGAAATGTATTTTTACGTGTTAACACTTTACAAGGATCAATATTATGAGTTTCAAACTCAATCCAAGCATGTCAGGGATTGACCTTTGCAGCTCATAACGTGAACCTGGGTCACGAATAGGGTCACTGTAATTTTTCTGTATTTACGATACGGATTTTCCTGTCAAAATTTCAGTTCAATCGGAGCTGGTGTGTAAATTTTGACTTTGACTGAACTTTGACCTTTGCGGGTCGAGACTATCATGACCTTTCTACTATTAATGTTACATCACGTAGTAAATTAAACGGGTTTATCTGTCTCTATAGGCTGAGATAAATCCAATTTGGGTCTTATTATAACATTTTTTTGGAAAAAGTGACCCCTTTTGACCACCCTTAATGACCTTTGATACCGGTATAAAAAACCTGAGGTACCAAAAATGCAGTGTTCCAATACAAATATACAAAAAATTCTCTATGCTTAGTTTATGGAGATAAAAAAATCTTGAAATTATTTACCTTTAAAACTGAATAGGACCGTAAATGACCTTTGACCTCCCAAAATAAAAAACTGCTAACACCAGGTAACATGAAGGCATATCTGTAAGTTAAGTCACTGTCCTATGTTTGAGTTTTTGAGATAAAAATGTTTGAATATTTTTGGAATATTTTTGGTTTTTGACCGGATAGGACCCCTCTTTAATGACCTGTGATCCTGAAAAACTGGGACAACAAAGACCCGGCCTGCAGTAACAATACATGTGCTCTAAAGAACCGCACTTGTTTCGTAATTTGTAGGACAGCGATTTTTTGAATATTTTTCCAAATTTTTGGCTTTCAAACCGGAAATGACCCCTTAAGCCTTTTGGACTCCTTATCCCGGAACACCATATATGAAGCAAGGGTCAGTAGTCTTATGAACAGTTTGGTTGATATCTGTGTAATCCTGTAGAAGATAATTGTGACAATTAAATTACATATTGAAGGCCTGTGGCCAGGTCAAGGTCAGACAGGGGTCAATACGGGTGAACTGTGATAGGGTGAGCATTTGTCAAATGGGGACGGCGGTCAGCGGCATTGACCGTAAGGCTAGTCAGAATAGTCAGAAAACGATGACTGAACTAGACGCAGTGTAAGTTGAGAGAAAGAAAGAAAGAACCCTATCAAAAACAGAGACAAGACCGCTGGATTCAGCTTAGTCCGGTTGTCGTCTTGTAAAGAACTAGAACTGGGGACAGATCTAATTTAAACAAGGATCGGGCTGTTATTGGACTATGGATGGTGAAATCCCCTTTTAATCCTGAGTCCCAATTTTGAAGCTGACTTGACTATTGAACCCCTTCTAACTCACCCAAAATGTCATCAAAGTATTATTTTAAGTTCCTGCGTAACACTTTACAAGGATCAATACTTATTGAGTTTCAAATCATATTTTCACCACTACTGGATCATTGTCACAGGTGAAGTGAACCGTTTTCTACACCAATTGATACGTGGACCCTAGGGGCACTGATGGGGTCAACTGTACTGTTGCTGTATTATGATTGCCTACAAAGGATTATCCTCTCCTAAACAAATTTCTCTCCAGCTCACAAATTCTCGCGAGGATCTGGGTTGGGCTAGATTTGACCTTCTTGAGCCTTGCAACTTGACCTCTTTGGTTTTGGTCGAGACTATCATAGACTCTTCTTCTATAAATGTGACGATTCACCTGTATAATGACGGGCTTTATCTGTCTCTTAGGCTAAGAGAAATCCAATTTGGGTCTTATTATCATTTTTTTGGCAAATTGACCTTTCTTTTGACCATTTTCAAAAATGATAAAAAAACCTTTTTAAAAAAAAAACCTCGTGTAACACAACAAAAATGCATTGTTTCAATGCAAATAAAAAAATGCTACTAGGATAGTTCTGGAGATAAAAATCTTGAAATTATTAACCTTAAAACCGGAAAGACCTTAAATGACCCTTGAACCTCTAAAATAAAACAGACCTTGCTACAAACGAGGTAAACATGAATGCATATCTGTAAGTTCAGTTACCTGAACTATGTTTGAGTTTTGAGATAGATATTTTGTTGCAGATGATTGGTGGGGAATATTTTATTTGGCGTTTATGACGCGGATCAGTGACCCTTAATCGCCGGTTGATCCGAAACTGTGGACCCAACCCCAAAACACCAGGTAATGAACTCAATACAATGTATGGCTCTAATGCCGTCACTTATGTTACGTAACTTTGAAGGACTGCGATGTTGTTGAATATTTTTCACATTTTTGGCTTTCAAACCGGAAAAAATGACCCCCTTCTTAATGGACCTTCGTGTGAGTTTCCTTACCCTGAACCCACTATATGATTGAGCTAAGGGTTCAGTGGTTTCATCTGAAACCAGTTTGGTTGAATCGGCGCGTTACAGCCGGTAGAAGAAGAAAATTTTGACAATTTTAAAATTAATATTTGAAGCCTGTGGCCAGGTCACAGGTCAGGACAGGGGTCATTGTCATATGACATAAATGGACGGTAGTCAGCGCGGTTCAGTGGTCACTTTTGATGATAAGTTATGTCAGAATATCGTTACAAAAACAATGGACGAAACTAGAGCAGTTGAAGTGTTTGATAATATGAAAGACGACGGAAGAAGCAGCAGAAACAGAACAAGGCGCCCTGCGGGCCACCTTGTAAGAAGAAGAACAACGCTGATCAGAAAACGGAACAAGGCGCTGAAGGCCGCCTTGTAAAGAACGCATCAAAACCAGAACAAAGCGGCTGACGGCCCCCGTCTTTGTCAACTTAGAGCTTCTGTGGCCCCCATTAGGCCACTTGTACAAAGGTGCCGATTATTTAGCATTTTTTTGGTGATGAAATAATTGACCGAGTGACCCCCCTAATGACCTTTGACCCCGATTTAAAAAAAAACCTCATGGTATTCTACCGGTAAAATGCAGTGTTCCAGTGCATCCTCGCTGGATACAGATAATGAAAACAAATCTTACTATGCTGAGTTCTGGAGATAAACGCGATCCCACTGCAGTGTGCTTTGACCACGTTATTGCAGCGCTTCTAAACCGAATTCCACCGACGTGAAATGACCTTTGTATAAGTGTACATTTGTCCGACCCCGCACATCGCGCGCAATAGATAAAATTATATGCGCACAGGATGACTCGATCCCCTACTTGTCGCACATTTCACATGAAGATCTGCAAAGTATATGTCATACTCTGCACTTACTGTACTGTTAAGCATAAAAAACTTGAATATTTGCTGAACATATTTTTGGTTATTTTGACGTGAAGTATGATCCATCTTAATCTTGAGCCCTTTTGCACCACAAAACTGTGGCAGCGCACCCAAATGGGACCCGGGAGCATTGGATGCTCGGCGTGGTACAATGCATGTACCCCCTAACGACGCCACATCGCTATGTAATTTGTAAGAGAACCAGAACGGATTTTTTGAATATTTTTCGAAACTTGTTGGGCTTTAAGGACCGCCGACAAGTCTCATTGACCCCCCCCTTCCGCGCATATGAACCCGTGACCGCATCCTTACGTCGCCCATGTTATATAAACCCATAGTGCACAGGCAAGGGCCCGTCAGGCTGCGTTCCTCTGAACGAGTTATGTTGATATCGGCGTAATCTTGTAGAAGAAGATATTTGTAATCCAAATAAGAATACATCCTATTTGAGTCATTGTTGACCTTGCACCTATAACACGGTAGACCCCTGGGTCATGAATAGGGTCAACTGTAAGTTTTCTGTATTTTACGATATCCCACGAGGATTATTCCGTCAATATTTGTCTGCAGTTCATCGGTAGCAGGTGTTTGTAAAGATTTTTGACCTGGACTTTGAACTTTGACCTTTTGGGTGGAGACTTATCATAGACCTCTTCTACTATAATTGTTACTCCACTGTAGTATGAACGGGGCTTTATATGTCCTCTATAGGCTGAGATAAATCCAAATTTGGTTATTTTAGCATTTTGGCAAAATTGACCTTTAAACCAGAATAAAACCATAAATATAAAAAACATAAAAAAAACCTCGTGTACACAACAAAAAGTGCATTGTTCCAATGCAAATAAAAAAAATTCTATACGGTAGTTTGGAGATAAAATCTAAAAAATTATTTGAGCCTTAAAACCGGAAATGACCTTTAATGACTTTGACGCTCCAAAATAAAAATACCTTGCATAACAGGAACATGAATGCCTACCTGCAAGTAAGGTCCTGTACTATGTTTCAGTTTTGAGATAAAATTTTTTGAAAAATTTTGGAATATTTTTTGGGTTTTGACGGAAGTGACCCCTTGGAATCGACTTTAATCCTGAAACTGTGGACACCCGAAGACCCTGCCTGGTAACAATAATGTGCTCTAATGCCGTCATAGGTTACGTAATTGGTAAGGACAGCGCATTTTTGAATAGTTTTCACAATTTTTGCTTTCAAACCGGAATTGACCCCTTCCTGATTGACCTTTGACTCCTTATCCTGAACCACCCTATATGAAGCAAGTGTCATGGTTCCTCTGAACCATTTGTGATTGCTACTATGGAAGTACTCACTGCTGTAGAAGAGATATTTGTAAAATTAAATTACATATTGGACGCCGTGGCCAGGTCAAAGGTCAGGACAGAGGCAAATTAATATGGACATGAATCGGACCGTCCCAGCGGTCATTTGGTACTAAGTTCTGGATTAGAAAAGTCAAAACGATGGCTGTGCTAGATGCAGTTAAAGGGTTTTGCCAGAAAGAAGAAAGAAGAAGAAGAAAGGAAGAACGCTCAAAACAGAACACAGCATTGCATCGGCTTGGGTAAAGAAAACCGCATCAAAACAGAACAGACGGCTGACGGCCCCGTCTTCCCCTTGTAATCAGTATAAGTTGGGTTTATTCCTTCGTCATTCAACAAACTGAGATTTATTTCTTTACAAGACGGCTTCAGGCCGTCTTGTTCGTGTTTTTTGATGCGGTTCTTCTGCTTATTCTTATGGCAACACTTCAATAATTGCCTCTAGCTCAGTCATGTTGACGTAGTGTGACTAGACTTACATCACATGACCGCTCTGACTTGGACCATTTAGTCATATGGACATGTGACCCCTGTCTGACACTTTGACCCGGCCACAGGCTTCAAATATGTAATTTGTTTGTTACAAAGGCTTCTTCACACATTACGACGGATATCACACACACAAAATGGTTCAGTATCGGGAAACCACTGAACCTGCTTCATATAGGGTGTTAGGGATTAAGGAGTCAAAGGTCATTAGCGCGGGTCATTCTCCTGGTTTGAAGCCGAAAAATTGTGAAAGAAATATTCAAAAAACATTGCCTGTTCCGTACCTAATATTAAGTAGTAAGAGTGACGTCATTAGGAGCCATGTTTTGTTACTAGCCCGGGTATTTCTGGGTTGCTTTGTCCACAAGTTTCAGGATCAAAGGTCATTAAGGGGGTTTCACTTCACGGTCAAGAAAACCATACAATTATTCCAAAGATTTTCACTAATTTTTTTTATCGCAATTTTATTACCCAAAACCATAGCCCCCCCTTACAGTGACCAACTGCAGAATTGATTCATTGTTACCATGTGTATGCAAGGTATTTTTATTTTGGATGGTTCAAAGGTCATTTAAGGTATTTCCGGTGTTTAAGGTCAATGCTTTTTTAAGAATTGTATTCCAGGAGACACACCACTGAACCGTCGTAGAATTGGTGATTTGCATTGAAACAATGTATTTTGTTGTGTCACGAGAGTTTTTTTCTACCAGGATCAAAGGTCAGAAGGGGGTTAATTGCCGCTCTTCTTAACATTGGGTAAATTTTGCCACAAAAATGCAAAAATAATGACCACTCTGGTTTTTGTCCCCGCCCCTCTTCCTCCTGTTAGGATGTCCCCCTGTTTGGGGATCTTCGTGCAGTTTGTTGTTGTAGGCCGCCTACTGTAGAGGGGGACAGTGCGACTCGATAGGAGCCGGCTGCTCGTTCATTATACAGTGATTGGTTCTATGACACTTTATAGTATGTTTAGTAATAGAAGTCTATGATCGTCTCGACCCCAAAGGTCAAAGTTTCAAGGTTAAGGCGCTAATGTCAAAAATTTACAACACAAGCTCCGATTGAACTGAAAATTGACAGGAAGAATCCTCGGGAGTTCGTAAATACAGAAAAAGTACAGGTGACCCTATTCGTGACCCAGGGCGTCACGTATAGAGGTTGCAAAGGTCACATTGGCGTTTCAAATATGTAATTATTGTTACATTATATCTTTCTCTCCGGCTTACGCCGATACCCCTCAACCAAACTGGTTCAGAGGAACACTGTATTATATAGTTTTTTGTCTTCATTTATAGGGTGTTCAGGGATAGAGTCAAGGTCATTAGGGAGGTTTATTCCGGTTTTTTTTAAAGCCATAAAATAGTGAAAAATATTCAAAAAATCGCTTGTGGTCCTTACACATTACGTAGCAGAGTGACGTCATTTGAGCACCATGTTTTGGTACTAGCCAGGGTCTTCGGGTGTCCACCGTTTCAGGTTCAAAGGTCAGTAAGGGTCAACTTCCTGGGTAAAAAAACCAAAAAGATTCCAAAAGTGTTCTAAATGGTGTTTTATGCAAAACCTCAAACAGAGTACAGTGACCCTAACTTGCAGATATGCTATCATGGTTACAGGGTGCTGCAAGGGATTTTTATTTTCGGAGGTCACAGGTCATTTAGGTCATTTCCGGGTTTTAAGGTCAATAATTGTAAGAATTTTTATCTCGAGAACTGAGCATAGTAGAATTGTTTATTTGCATGAACAGGCATTTTTGTTGTGTACACGAGGTTTTTTTTATACCAGGATCAAATTGGTAGTCAGGGGTTAAAAGGTCAATTTTGCCAAAAAAATAAATGCTTAAAAATAAGACAAATTGGATTATCTCAGCCTATAGAAAACAGAAAAGGCCCCGTTATAACTACTATGATGCTTTGTAAACATTTATAGTAGAAGCGGTCTAGATTAGTCTCGACCCAAGGTCAAGTTCAAGGCAAATGTCAAAATTTACAAAAACAAGCTCCGATTGAACTGAAATTTGACGGGAATAATCCTCGGGATATGTACTACAGAAAAATTACAGTTGACCCTATTCGGGACCCAGGGGGGGGCACCGTTTGTTATAGATGGGCAAAGGTCAACAGGCGTTCAATATGTAATTTTTGTTACAAATTATCTTCTTCTACAGCATTCTTACGCCAATATCTCAACCAAAATCTGGATCAGAGACACCCTGTGACATTACTGCTTTAATTCATATAGGGTGTTCTAGGTGATTAAGGTTAGTTTAGTAATGTCATTAAGGTGTGGGTCATTCCGGTTTTAATTTGTCCACCCCTCCTATCATTGTTATTACATTACAAATGTGAAAAATATTCAAAAAATCGCTGTCCTTACAAATACCGTAACAGAAGTGACGTCATTAGAGCAATGTATGTTACAGGCAGGGTCTTTCGGGTTGTTCCACGTTTCAGGGATCAAAGGGTCATTAAGGGGTCAACTTCCGGTCAAAAACCAAAAAAGTATTCAAAATAGTTCAAATTTTATCTCAAAACCCCAAAATACAATAGTACCAGTGACCCGTAAACGTGTCGATAGCCTTTACGTTATCCTTGTGTATGCAAGGTATTTTTATTTGGAGATCAAAAGTGTCATGAAGGTTTCCACACCCGGTTTTTAAAGGTAAATAATTCTCAAGATCTAATTTTTTATCGCCAAACTATAGCAGTTTTATTGTAGACACTTTTTTTATTTGCATTGGAACAATTGTATTTTATTGTGTACAGGAGTTTTTTATACCGGGATCCAAAGGTATATTAAGGAGGTTCAAAAGTCAATTTTGCCAAAAAAAACTGCCTAAAAATAGACCCAAATTGGCTATATCTCAGCTATGGGGTGCGATAATAAAGCTGTGATTGCTGCAGTGATTTAAACATTACTGTAAAAGAAGTCTATGGTTAGTCTCGACCCCAAAGGTTCAAGTTCAAGGTCAAAGGTCAAAATCTACAAACGAACTCCGATTGAGCTTATGAAAAATTCTGTCAGGGATAAGTCCGCCGTTGGCATCATAAATACCAGAAAAAAGTACAGTTGACACCATCCGTGACCCAGGGTTACGTTATAGGGGTTAAAAAGGTAATTCCCTGACATGCTTGATTGAGTTGAAACTCAATGATAGCGTTCCTCGTAACGTGTTGTTAAAACCGTAGTAAAAATACATTTAATGACATTTGTGAAATATTGGTCAAGTCACAGGGTTCAAGGTCTCTTTAAGCGGCCACTAAACGGGTAATATTCCTAATTTGAGGACAGCCTTGGTGTCATGTTCAGGCATAGAAGTTAATATCGTTTGACCCTCTGATCAGCCTTCCGACCGCTTTAAAACTGATCCCAGAGTTCAAAACGCTTGGTCGATTAAAACAAAAATCGGTCAAGCAAAACATTAGTGTTCAGAGCTTTTGATGGGTTTTGTACACAGTTTTCCGTGTCAAAGGTCCGTAGAGGTCAATGTGGCCAATTAGGTCAACATGTCCTAAGAAATGCTTCTTCTCATACAAAGAGGGCGCACTGATGACGTCACTCATGCCAATGCATCGCCTATGACCATTGTCTAGGGATATTGCACAGATTGAGATCAGTGGTCAGGAAGGGGTTCATTTGAGGTCAGATCGTGATTTTATTATTCCTAGCGGATTTGCGCAAGTTTATCAAAAATGCCATTACTTTTAGCCAAAATTAATGTTCATGTGCAAAAGCCAGTAGTATTCAGGAGTGATGAGTACACAAAACCCAGCCTGTTCCATCAACGCGAAATGGCCTCCAATAATCCATTCTACTATTGACAAGTTTCAATACTGAAACCCCTACGTATAATACAGTATAATCCATGCATTACGTCGTTGCCTAGACCGCGTACTGATGTAGGTGGCGCGGTCTATCTTACGATTTGTGTTTGTAAAATTAAAAACATATTTTGCACGTTTCCTATATTACATCAACGCAGAAGAAACATTCACAGCTGTCATTTGACACCACATTTGACTTCCTCTAGTCCAATAGTCGACAAGATACGCCTCTAAAAAATGTTTGCGCTATGGTTTTAAAAAGGAGTACTTTACCCACGATTTTTGCCTGAAACTGATTTAGCTGTCCTCTGAATGCGGGAATTGATGTTTTTGAGTTTTTTGCTGAAATGTTTAGTGCTGTCAGATAATATTATCCTTGAAGGTTAACACGCCGAAAATACATTTAATGCATTTGGTGACAATTGGTGAATGACGTTACAGGGATCAAAGGTCAAGGTCACCTCAAGGGGCGTCATTAAGCGCCGGATTCACAATCATGACCATCCATTCCCAATTACGGCCTTGTAAATTAGATCCGTCCCCAGGTCTAGTTTCTCTACATTTTTATTATCTAATTTGGTCAAGGTTTTCTTTAGTTTTGGTAGAGTTCGGTGGTATGGTCCAGGAATGGTTTTCGTTATAAAATGAAAATGCACGCCGTGTGGTTAAATCGGGTACAGCACCTTTGATGTCACAGATAGGGCCACAGCAGATGCGACGTCATGTAGTGTCAAAAATGTTAATCGCCTATATTGCCAAATTAAAGTTTAGGGTTTATAGCGTATTTCTAACAAGTTTTGTGCGGAAACATTTGAACTTGATTTTAAGTTTCTGTCTCATAAAAAAATCAATATAAACAATAAATTGTTAATTGCATATTACCAACACTAATAATGACAATGTGGAGGAGGCGTCCAAAAGACTAAAGGCCAAAAGTGGACGTCCCCTAACCTAAAGCATACAAAATGATATTACGTTATAACCATTATCGAACGATGACATGTTGGCGTTTTCCCATTATTGATTTACATGTAATTCGTTTTAGTTTTAAATATCTAGCGATATTTACAATGTTTGTGGTATCATTTGCAACTAAACTGAAATTAAGTAATGATCATGAAAGTAATTAAGATCGTGTGATGTAAAAACAATATTAAGAACTAATAAAATGTGCGGAGGGCAAAAATCCCAAAGCGTTTGTTTCAAAGTATCGAGTTCCTTACAAATCCCTTGACTGTATTTATTTTGTATGTTCAATACATGAAAAATGGCAAAAAGAATTAACATCAAAATCTTGCCGCTAAATCAATTTCTCTGAGGAGTGGGGTCATAACGGGGTATTAAATAAGTAAACAAATACAAAAGCCTGGCGTGAACATCAAATCTCAGAACACTATAGAGATTGCCATGAAAGGGTTGTATTTTTTCATTATTGAACAGAACAGATTGCAATACGGAAATATCGTACATTCGTTATCTGAATGACTGCAGTATATGGCCAAATATAAATTACATGCTCATATTAAATTGGAAATCGGATTCAAATCGATTCTAAGTAATTCGAATTAAGGTATTAGTTTTAATTAGGAATCAGAGAAAACTGTATTGTATAATGGGTTTTTTTTTTGGTTTTTTTCAGTCAAATTGGTTCGCAGAAAGGCGGCATATATATTAAACATACATTGTTAAATATGGCCCATAGAAGAAAACATAACACCAATTGTCGTTCATTCACCCTACGGACACTCAAACGCTTTCCGCATGTTTTGCGGTTCTGTTCAAAGGGTTACCAATATTAAATGTTAATAATTTTTAGTTCATTGGCTTATTGTGTTTGTCCACCCTATCCAGACAACTGGCAAGGAAATACGATTCAGTTTTTACTTTCTCATTTTTTTAATATGGGATACAGTAAAAAAGGGTAATATTGGTAATGTGTGTAAATATTTCCTAATGTAAAACTGTAAAATAACACCTTTGGTGCTTAAAACCTGTACACCATTTTGAGACCTTAGAGTGTACCGTTTGACGACCACATTTGGAATAGTGCTTGATTATTGGAAGTAAACCGGGCTTTGTAAAACAAACAAACCATGTTGTGACTCAATGCCTGCATTTGTTTAACTTTTATAGTGCACATTTTAATTTATTATTATCAAATTTGAAAGACAAATAATTGTCCTAAATGATTGTTACTATTCAGTGCAAGATTTATGAAGTGTTTGAAGGACATGACAAACGGCTATTTGTCAACCGAATCGATGCAGTAAATGGATTGATATCCTCTTAAGCAGTTAAGTGCTCCTTTGCTTTGTCAATTGGGGAAGGACACCCATCGTAAGGGAAAGGCACACTCGTGATAAAAGCACTAAGTCTGACCGTAGAGGGCATGGCCAAGCTATATATCAAACACACGATATTACTGAAAACTGAAAAATTGGCATCCACAGCAACACTCCGTGTCCCTTCTCTAAGGCCCGTACTTGCAGTCCTGTACTTTACTAGTTGGGGGATCACGACTGTCCCCGGGCCTATCTCCACTAGTAAAATATCCTGCGCATGGTTGGTTCTTTGCATTGCTTTCTATCTTATGATGATACCATAAGAATGCATAGCAGTAGCGGCTTAATATGCAGAATGATGATGGACCCTTTCTGACATACTTGTTCACATTTCTAAAAAAGAGATACTTATTGTACGTGATATGCTACCTCACACTATATGCGTCAATAGGACATATAAATGCAGTCTTAGATATTTCCTTTCAATGCCAACAAAGCCCTACGGCGCCGCAATGTGTGATTAGGGTAAATGAATTGAAAGGCTACACAGATTTGGCTTTATGAAGCATGAACGGCAACCTTGAAATCCCCTTAAAATGTAGTGTTCATCTTATGAAGATAGCAGTATATATAAACGACTGCCTTATAGCTCCTTATTTCACACACACTGTAGAATAGCAATATTAACGCTCTTTACCGTGTTTACAAATTGTGAATAATACACAATATATTTGTTTTAGTCATTAGAGGTATATTCAATTTCACATTATGTTTAGACGTAACTAAAACGTAATAATTTTGTTTACCATGACGAGACCATGTAATAATGTGTCTTGTACGCTTTAGTGTTTTATTTAAATGTTTACTACCATGATGTTGCTTATCTGCAAAGCGACAAAACCTTGAGAGCATATTTCGACATAATCGTGAATTGCTATAAAAATATCGACCGGGCCATCAACAAAGACTTCAGGGCATAATATCCCGTGGAAGGAAGCCAGTCACACTTATCAATAATTCATAGCCATGTCTTCTACCCACTATCTATTAAGATCGTCATACAACCAAGGTCTATCAATTTAGACAGTAAATTGTTATCTAAAGTTTAATATTAGTATTTAATTATAGATGAATTTGTAACATTGCATATCTGTGAAACAGTCTTCATTACACCTGCGATATTAAGGAAACTTTAACATTTCGTGGTGTTGGTGTTGTTGTTGGTGGTGGTGATTATGGTGGTAGTGGTGGTGGTGGTTACTGTAGTAGAATAACTATTGTATTTTAATTATTATAGTTATTATCATATTCAATATTGTGCAATAAATGTACCACGGTTCATATATAAACGGTTCACTTTGTTATTAAAATTACACAACAAGGTGCAAAGAGCGAAAAAAAATAAGTGAGTGGGGAAATTGTAACGATTCAATTAATATAGATTAAACTAGTGTAAAGTATTTCCAGAGTTTCTGACCGAGAATCAGTGAAAGTGAAATACCGTGCCGATATGATAGGTAATCAGAGGCAACATTTGGCCTATAATTGCATAACAACTGGGCAAGCCCTCCCGGGCGGCAAAAAGAAGACGTGAGATGAGTGAGAATTTAATTTTCACCGCCATCTCGTGTGCTCTCTTACTAATTTTCTAGGTATGATTCCACGGATAAAGTGTTTAATCTTTTGGGATTATTGACTAATATAGCTAGAATATTAAACAGATTTATCAACCGAAATAAATATAAAATAAATAGCCTTTAGACGTGTTGCCACTGTGATCATACGGGGTGGTGTTTTAAAAAGTTAGTATCACAATATAAATTCATGTGCGTGTTTTTTAATTTTCAGTCAATGTTTAACTGCAAATATTCGAGTGGTTATTTTGCTTATTTTACGTTGGTAAAGTTTAAAGTCGACTCAGGGATTTTCGAAATATATTTTTTTGTGTATAAATTTTTCTTCCTCCTGGCTCTTTCGTTGTCGTTTCTTTGAAAAATAGTCAACTAGAACTAAAGATAGAAACCTAACATAGGCACAATTCCGAAATTTGAGATGAATCGGATTTTTCGTTTTGAGGCAGTAAACCATTTATGTGTAGTATTACGTCCCATAGGATACTGTGTTCTAATAAAATTTACGGATCCGGAATTTTTAAACAAAATTGTGATTTTCTATATGAAGGAATTCGGTTAAGCTTAGCAATTTCACACCGTGATTAGTATTATGGAAAAGTCTTTATGTACAGCCAAACAACACGATTTTTTGGAATTGAGGGGCCTCCTCAGGGAAATCTATGAGTCGGCCTTACCTGCCTCGTTGAAATGTAATAATGGGTGGTGAGTAGATAGATTGTGAAATCAGTGGAGGATATATGGCACTCATTCAGACTTTCAAGGAGCGTTCAGGAATACGTCAGAAGACATTATTTGGATATTAAACAAATTGCTTCTCTACCCTGCAAAGATGAGAGTTTAACACTTCCATCACCGGTGTTTAAAATACAGATATTTGTTAAATTTGTTATGAAGAGCGCGTAGCTAAAATGCAGATTTTCTACCGGGGAAACATTAGCATTAAGAGACCGGTAATGTGTTTAGTTTTCGACGATTCCAGTAAGAATTAAACTAGCGCCAATTGTTTTACCTTCTTACATGAACTCCTTTGGTTTTATTTTTTACATTAATGGTTGATTGAATTCAGGAGGAAATCCAATTAACACTTAGTGTACCGCACTTACATTTATTTTATTCTCATCACATATTGGTGTTAAAATTGGCGATAATCAGTCTCGGGATACCCGACATGGAAATGCTCTATTTAATTTTTTTAAGATCGTATAATTTAACAGCTTTTTTCATCTGTCTGTCGTATGTTGCAATGTAATGCTAGCTCTTTTGGTTTCAATCAGTCGTAAGTGTTCCATTTCAAAATACTCTAATATGACCTTTCACCTAGCCTACAATACACATTGTAGATCAAGCAAAGATTATGATTTTGCATGCATGTTTTTCTACCCAGATAACAAGCGGTACCTTGACGGTGGTCGTCGCGTCGGCTTGACATTTTCACCTAGGTGATTTGGTGATAAATTTAAACTTGCCCTATCCAATTTGCAGAAAGAAAGTGATAACCTTAATTGAATGTGGTGTGCACTCTACTTCATATGATATTTGGCTAATTACATCTCTACAAACGCATAGGCCATCCAGACGTAGCACACACTCGTATCATAGACAAACAGACAAACAAACTGACCGATACAAAACAGTCCATTTGCGTTACATGTCAAATTTCGGGAAGATTTGGAGTTATTATTGTTAAATTTTTTTTAAAGTACATGTAATATTTATAATGAATAATTATCATCATCATTAATCATTGCGGTAGTGGGTGCAAATTTCCTTTAAAAGCGTGTCCAGGATGTACGCATATGATTGAGTGATCCATCTTATTTTGTTATTTCATTCTACGAAGTCAAAGATAGAGCAAACTAATGTTCTGAGAATCTCCGTCATTAGGCAAAGAATCTGATATACTTTTTCAGATTGATTTATAGACTTTGAATTTTGATTCACTCTACGACCTTATTTTACCCATAGGGATCAATCTGCGGACATTTCATCTTGTCTCCACGTCTGTTTTGAGTATGTTGCAGAAAAAATGTAAAGTAAGTATACATGTATCTAACATCACACAAAAGATACGCTTTTATTTTTTTAAATGTGCAAAATACTTAGCACATTGCGACATTTAAAAAAGATTACTCTCATTTCCTCTGTCATTTCTTATTTTCTGGTTATGCTTTAATATCTTATAATATTAGAGCATAAATCGCTGTGACCCACTGAAGTTATATGCAATCATATTAAAAGACTAAGTTTTATACCATCTAAATAAAATAATGAAACAGCTGTAATATCTCTCTAAGTTCAAATCTGGGAAAAGGTTTACTTCTATTTTTGTTTGTTTTGTGTTGTTTGTTTGCTTGTTTGTTTGCAGGTAAGTTTTCTGTAAATTAAATTCAATATTTTGTTTGCGTTATGTCTCAGAATGTTTATGTGTTTTTAAAGTTCCGTACGTTAGAGGGTAGCTCACACAATTCATTTCATTTTACAATACAATAATGAACAGTTTCATCGAAGTTTTGAAACAAGTGAAAACTGAAGTAGCAAGTTATGATATTCTTGATATTAGTCTACAGTAACAGTTCTTCAAGTTAACTCGAGACATGTGATAGTTAATTATTCGATTAATTAAAGCAATAACAGCACATTTTTGAAGAGCGTCCCCAATTTTCAAAATTTGATATTTTAGCACAGTTATGTTGGTAATTGTCTAGTACCTACGAACGCGAATGCTCAAAAATGCGTATTTATCATAAAAATAAGCGATTTTGTAATTAAAATTGTGATCCCAGATTATGTACTTAACGGCAGAGCTTGAAATGTTAAGTTTATTCCCGTCCATGATGAAATAGTGCCACCCCAAGGAAATAACCTCTAACTTGACTTTCCTGGACCAATAAAACAATTAATGGATGAGCGTAGACGAGTACATGGCGCTATTTCCAGGCTATTTCATATTGGAAGGCCGTTTCCAACAGCCGTTGAATTATTATCGGAGATCTCCGATATTAATTATTCTAATTACAAAATTCCTTCGTTTGCGACACATAGACATTTTCGAGCTTAACCATTGACAGGTATAGTTTACTATCCAGTTACCAATGTAAGGTAACAGTGTAAAAATCTCATTTTTTTTGGAAAATTGGGGGCGCTCTTCAAAAAAATGTGCTATTATAGCTTTAAATGTTAAAAGTGGATGAGCTTTATTAGTATCAAAAAGCCCTCCTTTCTAATACCAAAACAAGTTTGTTTTCCACAACCCACGTTGTCTCCTCTGCACCCCATCATATACCACCATTAGTTACAAATAAGCATGCATAAAAAGATACAATTCATATGCTAATTCAGAACGAAAAATAAACATGGAAAATAAAAAGGTATCTCCATTCGTCTTGCCACTTTTTGGTTTGCCTCCTTCCCTTTTGTCCAGATAAGGCAAAAATTGTTTGCTCATCCAGAGGTCTTAAAAAACCCAGAGAAACAAAATGGTTTGCTCACACAGTAGTCTAAACCCAGATAAGCAAAAATGGGTTTGCTCACCCGAGGTCTTAAAAAACCATGGTTAATGATGACAATCCAGTTGGAGGTTCTAGCTGATTCATGAAATTGAAGAGAGGTTAAGAATGAGGTACAGTTGTGTTCATTTGACCCAAGATACCTGAGATGACTTATAATAATAATTTATTACGTTTTTAGTACCTGAAGATTAAAGATATCATAACAATTGTTAGATACGTAATTGATTTTTTAATACCATTTCGACTCAAGGCAAAGTATCCGATCATACGGTCTGTTGACTTGACAATTATTAACAATCTTTGTAAGTAAATAAATTAGTGACAAATATTCATTGTAAACCCATTGCACCACATTTCTAAACATGTCATCAAACATAAATAACAGATTCTTTAGACTTTAAACAATACATGTAAAATCGCTGAGTCCAATTAGCCATCTAAACACCATGTACTATACCACATTTCGAAAACACCAGAACTCGTTCTCTTATTGCACTGGTAACGTTTCCTTAGACGATTCAGTTTTCGTGTTTCTTAATTTTCAAGATATGGGTTAGTTGGCAGAATTCAGAACAAGGTCATCGACCTGGCCTTCTAATATTATATACCGTTCTTGCACTGATAAAGCAATAACACCTAAAACTAAACGTATCTTATTTATCGTCTATAATTATGTGGATTTTTGATGCAGAAATTCGATTTTAAAATCATGAATCTCTGCAGGCCTACCTACACCTACACCTACATTTGCAGTTCTCACCCGCACACTAAAAACATGTGGTCATTTCCTGGGTCAGTAGTCAACCTTTGCACACTACTCTTGAAATAGGGGGTCAATTTGACCAAGAAAGAAAATGGTCAACCTTTTCTTGGTCCAATTTGACCACATTTCAGAGTATGTGGCATCGTTTTGTTGACTACTGACCCCGGAAATGACCACGTTGTTTTTAGTGTTCAAATCCATACCATGGCAATACGTTTTATTCCAAGGGTTCTCAATAGGCGCCCCGCGGGTACAAAAATCCTGCCCTCCCCAACAATTGATTTTTTGGCCCTCGACTTGCTCGAAATGTTAAGGGAAACATAAAATTTCAGGTTATTTGGGCCTCAATCGGGATTATCAAATGTGTTAGGCATTCTCTTGGCCCTTCAGCTACTATAATTGAGAACCCCTGGTTTATTCTATCAATTATCACATGTTAGCCAATTTAAGAAATTGTTCACGATCTATGCAAAAATTGCTAAAATATTGGAAATTTGCAAGAAGCTTAAAAGTGAAGTAAGTAGTCCTGGTATATGCCTCGTAGTTTTTTTCAAATGAAAAATTAACGACAAAAAAGAAACCGAGAGAAGCGCGGAAAATAATGATCTTCAAATGCATGTTGCAGTAAGATCCCTTATGGACATAAGCTGCAAAGATTGACTCAAATTATCCAATGCTTATTACTTTGGGCTTATTGATGGCAGGGTATGTTAGATATTTGTTACAAATGCACAGATCGGATTTTTTTGCAAGATATGTTTTATTTCCTGATCTAGCAGTGGCTTAACCATTGGGGGAAGGGCGAGTGCTCCTGCTCAGAACCCGTGCCCCTGCCAGCCCTCCCAAAGGACCTGACCTTTGGTACAGTGTGGTGGAGAAGGACCCAAATGTGCCCTCTCACAGAAATGCCTCGGCACCCCTTCCTCCCCCCCCTCCCATTTGCAAAGGGTCTGATTATGTCCCTGCTGATCTAGCAAATGCAGTGAATATCTTTGATTTCATAATATTCAGGGCCTTATTTCAGTTTGCCGTAATCATTACAAATTGGAACGATTACTGCTAATGGCACCAAACATATAAAAAATGACAATTTTTTTTTGTGGTCGTCACTCATTGCCAACGTGAAATCAGGTATTTAGAACTTAATTAACTGACACTGAAATTTTTTGTGATAGATTTAAAGAAAATAACAGGCTTTTCTATGGAACTAAATCAGGAAGTATTTGGTATATTGCACCATATACATAGCAATATCGCCCACAATAATACGTTATGACAGCATGTTTGTAAAGATATTTTTCAATATCCCCACTTTATAAGTGATATTAGTGTATTGATATACCAAGAAATCATATTGTAGACCCAATAGACCTTTTTTAAGACAAGGGTGTGTGTACTGAATGACCTGCCAAGTATCTAGTTTATAAGAACAGGTCATCACAATTGCAGCTGTTGGTGCAGCACTTAAAGACACGATCATATTCCTCGAACGAGCAAAATTTCGCATTTGTAGGAATAAGCCTGAAGTGGATATTTCTGTAAAAATTCCACATGTTATTTTTGCAACTGAAAAAATTGACAAAAAAGGAGAAACGGCAGTGTTTCTAAGATAGACGAATTCCATTCAATTACGTGTAGTTAAGTGTCCGAACGGACAGCATTGACGAAATTGCCGATTCTGGTCCTTATTAGGTTGCTTCAGTCTTAGCACTGTATGGTATGTTAGGATGCTATACTTGTTACAGAATGCAAAAAACCTGATTTTTGATGATTTTTCAATTTTTGTGATTTAGCAAATCACGTATAGTGCCTTTAATGCTAAATCTCCCCTGCTTGCCCACTGCGTGTTAACTGCTGGGCATTAACCCTAATACATGCCAACATGCATAGTGCCATTGTTGCACGATTTGGGATATCCAATCATGGAAAAAAGTACATTTTTAGAAGAATATGCAAATATTTCTTCTGTATTTAACATTTTTCTGATTGAATATTCATCAAATCAAGCCATTTCTACCAAGGATTCAGGTCTCTTTTTCACCAAAAATGCCTAATTATTTGTTCAATTTAGCCCACAATTGCCTCCAAATGACCTTAAAAGCCCATATAAATGTGAAAATGAAAAACTGTATGAAAAAGGTCTTTTTGTAAAGTTACTGTAATCATCATGCTTTTACATATATTTAATGAATAAATACAACTTACTTGCAAGTAACTGAATTATCAATTATTTTTTCAATTATTTCCAATTCCCCCTTAGCTCATTATTATTCATGCGTTCCTTGCATAATGAGTCACATGCAATTGCAGTAATGTGTGGTGTGTGTGTGTGTGTGTGTGTGTGTGTAAAGCTGCAAGTTTTGGCATATCTGGCATAAAAGCATCCTTGTTGGTCTATTTGTGCAGGTTAGGGTATATCACCTCATGATACACTGGTCGGCAGTTCGAATCCCATTCCTCTGCTTCTCTTTAAATCAGGTAGAGGGAAAAAATCAAAAATTAAATAAAACGATCAGAACAACAATCTCAAAATGCCCCAAGTTCAAATTCGGACTAGCACCTCCTGACCATGGAAATGTTGTTTGAGGTCCCTCCCCCCACAGCATCCCAGGAGCTACCAAAAGGGTGCATGATTTTGCCATTCATCACAAGTGGGCATTACAACATGATCGCTATGTATGTTTCCTGACAGTGTTTTTTTCATTCAATAGGGACCAGACATACAGAAAATGATGGGTTGCCAATTTTCGGACTTTTGCCCCCCCTTCCTCAAGGGAGAAAGCGTTAATACAGGGAAAAATTTAAATCGCGTCAATTGTGTTTTAATGTACCTAACATGTCGTCTCCTTATACGGATTACAAAAAGTATATAATTTGCCTAGGTTCCGACTTAGGTTAAAGCGTAATAAGCCCTGTAATGTCAAGGTCATCCTGGGGTAAAATTTACCCAATGCTCCGGATTTTGGTTGAAAACTGGTGATAAGTTTGTTTGTATGGTCTCCAGGATCAAAAATGTATTATTTTGCAGTTTGTGACATTTGGTTTGGCTAATTACATAGCAAGATGTAGCAAGGGTCTACATGGTCTATGGGGTTGCACCATCAATTTTCCCCTGGATGTCACAATGGTAATATCACCAAACAGTTAAAATGCATTTCTGTTTCAGTATGACACAAGGAATCATTTGACACCACTTTCAACAAATCGGAGCATTTACCCCCATGGTGACCTTGAACCATTATGGGCCTATAAACCGCTTTAACTAAAGGTTGGAACCTAGGCAATATAACTTATTTTAATGCCTTATGAGAGAGGAACGCATTGTATCCATTAAAACACAATTTACTTTAGATTTAAAAAAATTTTTCCCTGTACTAACATTTCCTTCCCCCCTTGCAGGAGGGGGCATCAATCCAAGAATTTGCACCCCATCATTTTCTGACAGGTGAGGCCCTATGAAACCCAAACACAATAAATCAATTTTAGCAGGAAAATCCTACCTACGGGAAATACACACCAACCCACACTAAAGTTCTATAAAACCTTAAAGATTTAAATAGGCTGAAGAATTTCCTTTGGTGTGTGGGCACGTGCATACAGTTATTTGAAAACAGTGTAACCATTTTGGTTCAAAAATAATTTGTTTATCGCACTGAGCTACCTTAAAGGGGTGCAATGAGAGATTTTTGAGGCCCAAATAGTGTGTCATAATAGTAAATTATTCATATAACTAGACACTCAAAGATTTCTTACCTTGTATTTTGGCTAGAGAAATGCCTTAAAAGAGAGGAAAAAATGCGAGTCTGATTTGCTTATATTTCAATATAAAAACATGGCTTAATGTCGTATTTGCTCCTATACAAAATTAGAAATTTTCACTATTTTGTACCAAAGAACCATTTCTCACTTAATCCTTTCAGATAGGGGTGTTTTTTGATGAAAGCTATACATCAGGGGCTAAAAATCAGAATTTTCTCCGTTTTTTAGGGATACCTGATATGTAATCTCTCGTTGCATCCACCTTTAAAGGTTCATTGTCCGATCGCTAATACCCTCTTCCCCAAGTACGCTAGATTTTACCGAAGTGGGTCCAAAATTTTGATATCAGACGAAACTAACTAGTTTTCTCATTTCCCTGTGAAATCTTAGCGGCTAACTGATTTTGGTTGGATGTTTTATGAGCGAAAATATGTCACACTTTGGTCGACCAATTTAATTTTGGCAAACGCTACTTCCCGTACTATCTGGGCAATTACTGTTGTGAAATCTATTACCCCGGACAAACTACGGGACTTAGTATATTTCGCTTACTCATCTAAACTAATATTGAAATACTTTATTTGGTTGGAATCGAACCTGTGATACCTGCATATAAATCGATGCTCGATCCACTACTAGCTAGGGAGGATTTGGGTTGGTGATTGATTTTAAATCCCTACAATAAGCTTTACGGAAAACCGATAATACTATTGTGGATATGAATAGATATACTATATAATAGCGCCGGCAAAAAGTTTTGGTCCTTAAATAATTGCACAACATAATTTCGCCGTACATTCTGGCGAAAGTCACTTGCCATAATTTTTACACAGTTTTTTTAGCTCTCCACTGTCAAAACGTGTTGAAATATCCAGCGCTTAAACTTTACAGATGGGGTTTTGAGGTGCAGGCCATTCTTGTCAAGGTTAAAAATGTATAGACTAAGAATTGGCTCATCCCCCTTTAAATATTAAAAATAAATAAAAAATTACTATAAAGTAAGCCTCTTTTTGCAATAGTAATTCTTTCTAACTTTATTGCTAGTAGTATAGATATTTGTCATGGTTGTCGTATTTCTTTGTGTTTGAGATGCATTAAATACAAATCTGTTTATGCAGAATTGTAATTCTCATAAGAAATTTGTATTAATTGCCCCCCCCCCCCAAAAGAAAGTACTCTATTTTTGAAATAGAAGTAAAAAAAAATAATCCAAGCACAAACAACACGAAAACCAAGTTATTGCGCATTTAAGCTAACTTCTCAAGCACAAAGTCTTACCTCGTTACATTCCTCTTATGCACTCATTAGTAGTCTGTGCTGAGATTTAATGTGTGTGTCAGACGACCAGTAATTTTGTCAGCGCAATCTTCCCCCAAAAAATAATAGCAAAGTTGCTGGGGTTCCCCATAGTGTAGGCTAATTAAGTATTTTTAGTATTATTTTTCTTAACTGAATTGAACAGGTCCAATGAGAGGTACCTTCAAGACAAGCCATTTCCATATTTGTTTCCTGTTATATGTAGCCGAGTTCATAAGATTCCTTACCTTTGCTTTGGGCTACAGAATAACTTCAAATGAAAACAAAAGGTGATTTGTATACACCTATATTTCATAGAAACAGGCTGAATTTTGGTATTTGCTCCTATAGAAAATTAGAAAATTTCACACTTTTGTACCAAGAAAACAGTTCTCAGCTTAATATCCGTTCAAAATGGGATTATTTTTGATTATAAAAGCTTTAACACCTACAAAAAACCCATGCCAAAAATCATATTTTCCCAACATTTTTTTAGGGATACCTGTTATTTGAAATCTTTCTTTGCAACCTTTAACTTAGCACTGCCCTTACAACATTTAACACAACTTTTTCCAAAAATTTTTGGACATTTTATGATGTGTGAGAGGATATATGAACAAATTGCACGAACTTTATGTAACAATTTGCAACTGACTATGAACAATTAGCACTGACCTTTGAACAATTTTGCTCGTGACGTTTTGAACAGTGCAAACCCAAGATGGGGGTAACAGCAACATGTGGTTTACAATAATTCAAAACAAAATCTTGTTTCAGGGGTTGTGGCGGCTACAGTAATGCCTTCATACCAGAGGGCCCACAGTTCAGTAAGTTGCACATTTCCCCTGTAAATTACCCTTCTTTATTCACAATTTTTTTCTGGAAAAGTAATTTTTCTGTCAATGGCCTGTAATTGCTTATGAAAAGTTGATGGGAATGATAAATTGTAGAGGGTGGGTATTGACTAATCTCACAATGTACCATTTTGTTTTAATGAATTTTCACCTTTAATAAGCTATGTGATTTCCCTACAAAAATCCTATTCTAACACATGAAAACCTCATTTTTGCACTCATTTTGGCACCCGAGGTGCTGTAAACAGGCTCAGTACAGAAGATCTTTGGGGGAGGCCTAAGGGGGAATTCCAAACCCTGTGTTAGTTACACTACACTCTTAAAAATCCCTTGAATTATCATCTTAGAATATCTAGTCCAAAATTTTGACAAGAATAAATTTGCAATTACAAGATTTTCAAGTAAATTTGACTAGAAAACCTTGTAAGATCATATGTTACTTGGCATTTAGGTTAGACAGTATGAGGTCTTTTTAAGAGTGAAGGGTTTCACGGAAACTGCCCTTCCGTCTTATTATCGTATAAAAAACAGTGTGTACTGAATGTAATTTACTGAACTGTGCCATCGGATTTGAGACTATTGGCTCATGACCTTGAATGTCAACACCGGACACACCTCCTGTATATAAAATTTCATTTATTGAACTGTTCCATGGGAGGTGAGCTATTTGGCTCATGACCATTACATGTACAAGGACCACTGACCCTTCAGTGCATGACACCTTAGCATGCATACTTTTATTTAAACTCTTGTTGTTTAAGGGGAAGCTCCCCCCCCTCAAAATATCATTACAAGATGGAATAACATCGTATTGTTGACTCGCATTGTGACCAACTTTGGCTTAAATTTAGCCAAATCTTGTCTTTTGGCTACATTTTTATTTTCTCCACATATTTTGGTCTCGCACTTGGAGCAGGTCACATAGATGACCTAGGCATTTCCCTCATGATCAATGCCTTGGTATGCCCTGCTCCAAAATCACACATCCTTCTAAAATTCCCTTGAATATAATTCTTTAAAATCTGCACCAACAGTAATCACAGCATAAAACACTGCAAAATATTTCTTTTAAAAAAAGTCCACATGTTTTTTTAAGCATTAAAGATGCAATCTGACTTGTTTTTCATTAAATCTGATTAAAAAAGCCACTCAAGACAGACATGGCTACCGCCATGCAAATGGGGGTGAGCAACCACCTCGACAACCATTACCCTCCAGGCACTAAAATGCAATTGCTAATCGTCTACTACTCATTGTTGTAATAATAATCCAGAAGCATAATATCCGAAGTCAATTATGGAATGCCAAACCAAATAGCAGTCCCCTGAAAGAGAAACACCTGGAATATCACTAAACACAAGAGAGGATCATAATGAAGGAGGGGGAAGAAGGGGGCAAAATATGTGCACCATCAAAATTCTTTCAAAATTGATAGCTTGCATGGTTGAAAGCTTTTAATTATATTAAATTAGCCCGTCACCTGAAAAGCTAAGACCAAATCAGCTTTCCTATGGGTAAACAGAATGATTTTATAATAAAAATGACTCCAGCAACATTTATTCAGCAGACGTTTAACACAGGAAAACGCGCGCCGTATGCTTGTTTCCCAAGGCATGCACCCTGTTTGATCTATGACCTTTGTAGTTTTAATATCAATGAGTAATCTATATATTCATTTTTCAATAATAACAACATTTGTTGATTAAGTTAGCCTACAAATTACCGGTTGATTCTTTTACTCTATTAATGTCCCTATTTGTTTTTGGGGGGTATGTTTTTTTATGTGTAAAAATATATCTGTTCTTCGAATGGCCTCACTATAGATTTGCGTGCAAATTGAAGATTCATATTTTGCGAAACGGTGTCAGTGCCGCCGCTTTAAAGGGTCATTGTACCATGAAACTCGTGCATGCAGTTGTTTGAACTGTTAAGTTTTTCATTCTTATGCGATGTCCACAGGTGTCAATCTGAATCACAACTGACCCAATTTCACCCAAAGTGAGAAAGATCCTTTAGAGCTAACTGAAAGTGATTCATGATTGTACTCTTACAGGTAGAAGACAAAATTGGGTCAAACCCAACTTTCCAAAATACATTTACCTCTATGCCAATTCTGAACAATTTTGTGTTAAATTTCGCAAGTTCTTTTTTATCAAAAATGAGGGTAATTATCGACATTTGGGATGTTGGTTGCCCACTGGTTTAGGGTACTTGCCTTTGGTTATGTACTGTAGGTTCCAAGCTCAAATTCTAGTCAGGCACTCACTGGTATTTACCCTAACTGCCAACATCATCACACCGCCCCTGAGAACAAAAAATGTCACTACCGTAGTACCAAAATCTGCTATGACATCATAAGAACAATATGGGCACAAATAATCGCTTTCCTGGGACAAGCGACATCCTTGTAGCTTTTCCTCCCTGGTCTTGGACTGGGGCCCCATGTGGTCCAGTCAATCCCATCCAAGATGTGCAATCTTCTTTAACTTCCATCCCTTTACCCCTTCCCTTCCTCCGGATTAGGGTTAGATTCCAGATTTAATGTTGAAGGACTTCACTGAACTTATAATAGCTCGGCTTCTTCCTGGAACTTCAGCAAACATGAAAAATAACACTCTTTCCACAAGAGGGGTGTTAAGCCAGGCTCCCATGCCCATAGAAAAATTAGTGACATATAACCCATCATACAAATCATATTAAGAGTATGGTGTAACCCCTGGTAGTAGTCCCAGCGTCATAAAGAACATATCTGTGCAATTAATGACAACTGCAGGCTAAATGATACAATAAAATTCAAATTCAAATACCCTGCACTACTTCATATCAAATCAAAAAAATCCTGCCAATCCGCATGTTCAATTCCAAATACCTCGAAAAGATTTTCATGACATATTTTATGGTTGTTCAATAATTGACCAAACTAAAACTGGAACAGAGTCTGTGTAATCTATAATTGTACAAGTGACATTGAAATAACTGGTTTTAACACCAATTGGGAGGTCGAAGATCTGTTTAAATTGCACCTAAACAGTCCTCAAAGATTTAAATATTTTCCCACAAATGACTACAAACAGTGGCTTTTACTCCATAACTCTCAAAACGTGCAGTCCCTCGGGTATTACAGAAAAACACTGACCTTACGAGATTTTTGCTGATTCAACCCAAACACAAGTAAGTAAAATGACAGTTTTCTCAAACGGATTTTTTTTTTAATGCCAATTTTTTAATTTAAAAATTTAAAAAACAAAAATTCCATGAGAAGATCCACCCAGAAACACAAGATCAGGTGCAATGAGAGATTTCAAGTCATCTATATTGGATGTAAATAGTGTTTCAGCATTAGACATGCAAATAGATTCTCTACCATTTATTTGGCTACAGAAATACTTAAAATGAAAACAAAAGTTGATTTGCATATTTTATATTTTAATAGAAAACATAAGCAGAATTTCCTATTGCTCCTATCGGAAATTAGAAATTTTACAATTTTTTGTACAAAAGAAACGTTTCTCAGCTTAATCACTTTCAGATGGGGATCTTTGGGGATAGAAAGCTTTATATTAGTGCAAAAATCAAGAATTTTCACAATCTTTAGATAAAACACCTGTTATTTAAAATCTCTTGTTGCCCTTTAAGTAGGCCTAACATTGAACTTGAATCCTGCCGCCATGTGAAAATATTCTTTGATACTAAAATAAGCAACCAAGTAAATCCACTCAAACCACCCTAAAAGTCCCAAAAAACCCTTAAAAGTTTTTTTTTAAAAAAAAATAGGGATCAAAATGCACTGACTAAATCAGTTAAAATGACTCTTTCAGGTCATATTAACCCTAAAATTAGTTTGTTTTAAAAAAAATAAAAAAAATATCATTATTGTTAGATTGTGCGGATTTGACTTTTTTTTAATGTGTCACGTTGAATGATTACCTATGATAATCAGGGGACTGGGAAAAAGATTCTGCAGGTATTTTATAACATAGCATGTAGAGTAGAATCTCCCTCTCTCTCTCTCTCCCATCAATTTTCACTGCAATTTTCTTAGAAAAACCACAAACTACTTTTCCAGCATTTGACACCTTAAGTAAGTGAAAGGCCTTAGCAATTTGATAACAATTGTGTAGATAACAGCTCTCAAAGAGGCCCACAGGCTGACAAAACCAAGGAACAAAATTTGTTGCCGAGCAGGAAGTGACGAACGGGTGAAACGGATCGTACACAACTAACTAAGAGACAGGCCTACTTTTCCCCACTAGGTATACACTTAAAGCCTAGCGATGTTTCTAAATGCTTTTGTAACTGGTAGGCTAACAGGGCACTTGGAATTTAATATCTAGGTAGGACTTGCTTGACCCATTTCAAATAAGAAACAGGGTGGGAGCGATCGTCTAACGGAGACAGCATGTAAAGAAATTCTGTGATAGACAAAAAAATGCAGACATAAAAAATATTAACCTCATTTAGGCTTTTGGTTCAGTGATACTGTGTCAGCAGTTGTGTCAGTTCGTGAAAATATCGGGCAAAAATAGTAGAGAAATCTACGGTTACTAGGTGGTCCCGGGTCTCGCGATCACATGGTTTTTTTAAAGAAAATTACGGGTGGTGCGAGATATCCGTAAACAATCAAAATTGATCTGGCCTGGCCCAAGCTACACCACCCACCAAGTCGTGATTGTATGACCCCGACCTCCGAGAAAATGGGCGGACAGACAGACAGATACACCTGGTTATTTTAAGTAGAAGGCCTAGATAGTGTAGTTTGGAAACCTTTTGCTCATTACCTCATCCACCTTCCACCTGCATAAACACTTGCTTTTGATCGTAGAATGTTATGATATTCAAAGGCCACACACTGGGGGTGCTTAAAAATTGGGCCAATGCAGTAGGGGAAGGATGGAAAGAAGAGTTCGGGTCACACACCAGACTACAATTCTGTCTTAGTAATGAATGCGTTGATTTCTATGGTTTTTTTTTTTTCGAGAAGTGCCCCCCCCCCTTCACCCGTGACTAAGTGACCATGGAACGTGACTCCCCTCAAGAAGAAACCTACATTGCGTGGTGGGCAAAATAGGAGGGGTGCATGGAGATAAAAGAAAGGTTCAAAACTGTCTTGATTTCATACTTAGCCCTATTTGAGTTAAAAAACAGCACGAATACAACAGCAAGGTGCAAACACAGTATGACTCGATCTCCATTATCAAGTGTACACATTTTAAGGTTTGGAGGGTACTCGATTTTTGATAAAGTGACAGGAGATTTTTTGAGGAAACAAATTCTCTCTCTTTCACTGGAGCGGTCTATTTTTTTTTTTGACCACTACCAGAACCGTTCGAATGTATTGAACAAAAAGTACAAACAAAAACCGCAAACTTGTTTTGAACTTGCCTGATCGCAACGTTCCCATAGAAAATTATGCTGACTCTGTCGTGCACCGACAGAGAACGTACAAAACACATCTTATACATAAAGACGGAGTTAATTTTGGTAATTCCCTTACAGGTGTGAGCGACTACATGGTAAGCATTCCAAATATGCCAAAAAACTGGGTTCGACAAAAATGGGGAGCTTCCTGGACATCTTCTCAGTCCTAGGCGAAAAAAGCTGGTTTAACCATGGTACCCATGGGGTTGCCCCTGGTTTTCAAACCATGGTAGCCATGTTTTTGAAAAATGGCACGCCACGGTCAACCATGGTCAAAAACAATCAAATGACCCGGTCAACCATGGGTAATATGGCCCATGCAACCATGGTAACCATGGTCTTGGTGTTTTTTACCTGGGGACCGTGGCATGCCATTTAAAAAACATGGTTAACCATGGCAACCATGGTCAATAGGACATGGTTAACATGGGGCCCATGGTAAGCATGGGAAAATTGTCCATGATCAACCATGGATGGGGGTGGTGCCATTGTCCCCTCATGTAAAAACAAACAAAAAATATCCCTATGGTTTACACATTTTATACCACCAGTATAATGCTTTCTTAGTTTAGGCACATTATATATGGTGACAGAAAATCAAAACTTACCTTGACCGGGATTGACAGGGACCTTGTATAACAAGACTGATGACCGTAAAATGAAGCTAAACCTATCTGCTGATAACAAGGGGCAACAATAATATATCCATTGTAAAAAAGCTGAACAGTATGAACACACTAAGGAAAGACTAAAATCATAAAAATGGCGACCTACATTCACAGAGCTTCACGTGGTGAAAAAAAAATCCTGAAAACATGGGGGATCCCTGATCACGGTGACACAATTGCACTGAAGGACATGGTCAACCAGGCCCACAGATGAGACCCAGGATGGACAATGCTCAGCCTGCTTAACGCATGGCGACAATGGTGTACCATGGGGGACCATGGTGAAACACGGTTGACAGGTCAAGCCCCCATGGGTGATCATCGCTGCATAGTCAACCACGGTCAGCTGGGTCTTGACCATTGGTTGACCAACAAGAATGGTTGGCACATATATTACCTGTGACATATCGTGCATTGGGGAGTAGAATTTAGGTAAAGATCAACTTTGGCCGGGAACCAAAAAAACATGTATTGCCATAAATGTTAACCAATTACACTGTTAATTGTGGCTCATGACTTTTCTTTGTTCTTGTTCAGAGCTGAATATACTAGTGGACAAGTGTAATTATTATCATTTCTCCATGGATCTCCTAATTAACCTAAAGCTCCGCATGATTTTGAATATTTTTTTCTCGCAATTCTTGGGCCATAGGACACTGGTAGTGACCATGGTCAACCATGGTCAGACAAAACAGCCACTGAGTGTCATGTGACCCATGGCCAGACAATCAGTTTCCTAAATGTAGTGACCATGGTCAGACATGGGCTACATGAAGTGACCATGGTCAACCATGGTCAGCCAATGGTCAACCATGGTCAGCCATGGGACTACCTTGTTCAACCATGATCAGACGTGAGTTTCTGGGTTAGTGACCATGGTCAGTCACAATTGCATTGAAGTGACCATGGTCAACCATGGTCAAATGAGGTGATAAACATGGTTGACCATGGTATACTTAAAGTGACCATGGTCAACCATGGCCCACAAGGTGATGACCATGGCTGACAATGCTCAGCCATGCTAAAGCATGGTTGACCATGGTATACTTGAAGTTACCATGGTCAACCATGGTCAAGTCAGGTGATGACCATGGCTGACCATGTTCAGCCATCCTAAAGCACAGTCAACCATGGTATACCATGGGGGACCATTGTAACCACGGTTGACCTTGGTCAAGCCATCATGGCTGATCATCGCTGACCATAGTCAACCATGGTCAGCCATGTCTTGACTATGGTTGACCATGCTAGCACGGTTTACATTTCGCCTAGGGTCTCTTTAAATATTAGAAAATACAGCGTTCATCACACGTGTCTTCTGCTGTCGTGGTTTGTGAATAGGGACAATGGTCACCAAGGTTACATGAGATCACCAAAACCTAAAACACTACCCAATGACTGTAGTATCGAAGTGATATGAAAATTGAGCAACATATGTGAAAACACCAAGCAATTTGACCAATCTGACCATTTTTGGGCAAGATGACCTCTGGATGAGATTTGACCCCACAGAACAGCATCAAAATTTGAAGCATATTTGACAAATCTTAGTCGCTGAACTGAATATGAACACCCCAGGCAAGCTGACTATGTAAAAGATGAAAGCAAGTGTACTCCAACTCCACAAGGACCTCATCCACCCCCCCCAAAAAAACCTTTAAGATCAAGAAATTCTTTCACCTTTACTCATTTTGAATAAAAGAGACAACAACCTTGGGCATTTCTCCAAAATCAACTATTGTGCATCTGGAATTCTGCCAGTTAATTATGATAATAGGAACAGCCTCACCACATCCACATTTGGGTTCAAATGTTGCAATTTAGATTTTGAGACCATTCACCTACTTTAGTTTGCATTGAAATGAAACCAAAACTATATGAAACCGACATTGTATTTCAGAGCTCTGGTCATTGTTGTTCATTTCCACAACTAAAATCTTCCATTTCTTGTCAAAGGCACCCTTCTTTGCCAACAACCACATGAATGCATGGTTTTCAATTGCCATAATACACCGTTGGACTTCCTGTCCCCATGCCCACACTCCAAGCTTGACTAACTCACACAAACAACAGATGGCACTATACAAGTTTCCAATCAGGCCTCAGCGCGCATGTACATGATTTTCGTAATTCAGTGATTTCCTTTCTGAATATTACACGCAAGGCTATGGCATTATTAACTGACATAAAATACACCCTTGGGGTAATTTATGCATCAAATTTACAGTCAGAAAATGTGTACGTACAAGCCTCTTGCAGTTTTATTATGTCCGTTAGGGCTAAGCCCGCAAACAGCTGTGGATATGGAAGCACAGTCAGAAGTTTAGTCAGTGGTGAAAGCCAAGAGAAAGATTCAGTAGCTTCCCCCAATTCATTGCTTCCAATGGAGGTTTTGTACAGTACTGATGTGAATCGTTACTGATGAAACACGGCTACATTGACAGTACTGATCACAATCTTTGCATTTAAATGTTTCATCACTAACGATTTCACAATGTAAATCTGTAACAAAAACTTCCATGAAGCAATGAATTGTGGTAAGCTACTGATATCTTTCTTGGAAAGCTCATTGATAATAATAATAATAATAATATAGCAGAGATTTATATAGCGCCCTAATGCTAATTGGACTCTAAGAGCTTTCACAAATGGTCGCTGATCACTGTGGCCCCCACCATACCATATAAACCATTTCGCATCATTAGGGATGCAGCAGATCGGTATCAGCGCTTCCCTTATCACAAACATACATTGAGATAACCACCGCCAGGACACACCGCTTACCCACATATCGCAATGGGCACATCGGACAAGCAGCGGTTAATTTTCTTTTCCAGGAAATTACAAGATTAGCTGATATTCACAAAGCTTGAACGTCACGCCTCTACGGCATGATGAGCATACACTGGAGTGAGCGCTTACCTGATTGAGCTATATTGTCCGCTCATTTAATTTGATTAGTCAAATTATTGATTTTGTTAAATTTTTGACACAATTTGGACAAATTGATTATTTTGATACCAATTATTTTCTCTGTTACTGGGTGAAGGTTTAAGGTCTCTATTCACTTTGCCATGTTTCTGGGAATGTGAAATCTTTTACCCTATTTTTAAGACTGGTGACAAATCATATGTGGGTAACTATCGAACCTATTTTCGTTCTGCCACTTATTTCTAAAATAAATTGAAGAGCTGTTTTCATAATCAATTGTATTCATACCTTTTGCTAATGGACATCTCTGAACTCAATTTGGCTTTCGTGCCAATCATTCTACTGCTACGACTTTGCGTGATGACAGGATTTTATTTTGGATAATATGGATGAAGTCGAGTGACTGAGCGCTATTTTCTTGATCTTAGAAAGCGTTTGACTGTTTTAACCATTCTCTTCTACTGACAAACTTTTGCAAAATGGTATATACTGGTCCTGAACTCAGTGGTTTCGATCCTATCTCCGCGACCGAACTCAGGCAGTCAATGTTAATTCTAACTTCTTTTCTGACTGAACATATCAATATTGGTATTCCCTCAAGGCTCTATTCTGGGTCCCTCTTCTATTTATTATTTTAATCGATTCATAGTCTTCCAAAGTGTTCACTGTAATGTCTATGTATGCTATGATACAACACTTCTTGTACTTCAACCATCTGCATCCTCTTGATTTGAACTTCAGTCAACTTAAACAAAATTTCTGAATGGTTTGATGAAAACAAACTCACGTTAAAATGCCAAGAAACCAAGTTTATGATTTTTTGGGTAGCACATCATATCCTCAGTAATTTCAGAAGTTACCGACACTGTAAAATGATACTATATAAAGGGTCACCAGTTTAAATATCTTTGTGTCTTTTTTGACCTTTGATGTCCTGGTCCGACCACATCAATCAATGTGTACATGTAGTACCACGGTGTGGTGTTATTAGAAGACTTAATTATTATGTCCAAAGTATACTCTGATTATGCTTGCTAATTCCATGCATGCCAACATTTTGATTACTGCAGCCCTGTCTGGTCAAACTGGCACTAATTACCTTTTAAATTCACTTCAAATTCTTCAAATAGATTAGACGTATAATTCTATCAGCTGACATTAGAATTCCTGTTAAAGATATGATGAGTACATTGCAGTGGATCAAACTTAATGATAGGGTGTATAATCAAATGGTTAAATGTCTTTTCAAATGTGGTATAAAGGTCTTGGCCCCGGCATACCTTTCTTCTCTCTTCACTTTCATGCACTCAGTCATTCTAAGGGTACCAAAGTCAAACCACCAACTCTTTGTAGAACGCATCTTGGAACTTAAATGCAGGTAAACGTACTTTCCATTATAGAGCAACCAAACCTTGGAACGGTCTTCCTGCGATCTCCGCTTGCCTATAATCAATAGTCTTTCACAGCCTTAAAGCATCAACATTTGTAACTCCTACTTAAGCATATTGTGTATATTTTGCTCTGTCTTCTGATATCTTTGTATTATCATTAATCTTATAACTCACACTGTATTTTATTAATTATGTGTATTTTTTGCCATTCAATGTTTAGTGTACTTATAGTGTGGGTCGGTATGTCAATGAAACAGTTCCCGTGGGATTTTGGTGCTAAAGTTGATTTTCTTCTGTTTTTCATTCATCGGACTCAGACAGTCAAAAATGAGGTTGCAAATTTTTCCGGACTGCTGCCGCCCCTTTCCCAGGGGGGAATGTTACTTACAGGGAAAAATTTAAAATCGGTTCAAATTTGTGTTTTTATGTGAATTCAACAGGTCGCTTCTCCTGAATAGGATTAGAAAAGTATATATTTTCCTAGGTTCCGACCTTTAGTTAAAGCGCTATAGCCCCATAATGGTTCCAGGTCTCCTGGGGTTAAAATTTACCCCAATTGCTCATATTTTTGTTGGAAACGGTGATAATTTGTTGTATGAATGGTCTCCAGATTCCACACATTTCATTATTTACAGTGTGTGACATTGGTTCGCTAATTACATACCAAAATGTGTCAAGGGTCTACATGGTCTATGTGGGGGGGTCACAGATCTTTCCCTGGATGTCGCAATGGTGATATCAAAAGATCAATTAAAATGCATTTTCTGTTTGAGCATGACACAAGAAATCATTGACACCACTTTCAACAACATCGGAGCATTTATACCCCCAGGTGACCTTGAACTAATTCTGGGGCTTACCGCTACCTAAAGGTTCGACCCTAGGCAGATATATACTTTTGCTAATCCTTATGACGAGACTAACGCGTTAGTGTACATTAAAACACAATTTGGACTCGATTTTAACATCTTTTTCCCCTGTATACATTTGCCCCTTTGAAGAGTGGCATCAGTATGAAAATTTTGCACCCCATCATTTTTCTGACAGTTTAGGTCCCTATTGAAAACCCAAACACAACAAAATCAATTTAAGCCTGAAAATCCTACGGTAATACACACCACCCCACACTTTATGTTTATACAAGTACATGTACATTCTGTATATGCAGGGCCTCCCCTTGGAAATCAGTGCTTGTGTCACTGTAGGTGCTACCCTGCCGAATAAGCTTGAAATAAATAAAATAAAAAATTTGAATAGCAGATGATGGTTATTCTCTGAATTTGACCATAACAGGCTTTTTATGATGATTGTATTAGTCAGAAGAGCGGAAATACAGCTGTAAACCTTTGAAAAAAATAATATCCATGTCCCCATCCTCAAGAATCCTCTAAGCCCTACTGTTATCGTGTCGCTACATCTCATCCTCCAAGCCCAGTTTTATCATCTCCCTTAAACCACTATCAGTGAGTTCACCTGAAAGAGTCAAAATACCTGAAAGTTTGAAGGAATCGCTTAAAGTGAAGGTAAGTGCTGTAGAAATCTCGTAATTTACTTCTTTCAACCGAAAATTGACAGAAAAGGAAGAAAAACTTCAGTGTTGAAAGATATGAATTCCATTCAATTACGTGTTGTAGTAAGTGTCCGAACGGACACTAATGCTAAATGTCTGATTTTTGGTCTTATTAGGTATGCTCTGGTCGATTCTTTGAGATTTTGCGGGCCGCAATCATGCTCCAGGAACTATATTTTCAACTCACTCATAGGGGCGCTATTCATTATTATGTGTGTGCCTTTATTCCGGTAATGTTTTTATATTGAAGTATTACAAAATGAACGACTTCCTGCCGGCTCGGATTGCGTGGCTTGTGTCTGTTGGCGCTCGTCTTTTTATCTAAAGGTCGTGGGATCGAATCCCACTTCTTCTAGGAACACAATTTAGTTTATGAATTTTATTTGGATTTTTAGAATTTGGAGATTGGAATCATAAAAAACATCAGAGTTTTGGTTGAAGTAGAAAAATCTTGAATAGCTGCCTTATGAGATAATAAGACTGGTCATGGTCCCTGGAGCATTAATTTCGGACCAGAATCTCCGACGTGCCTTCGGTCCTACCATTTGCAGGGTATGTAGTACACCTATAATCGTTATACAACAAGCAAAAATGCTGATTTTGGATGATTTTTTAGATTTTCTGAATTTAGCAATCACGATAGTGCCTTTAACTCCACTCAATCTAACACAGAAAATAACGCCCCTGTTTTTACACCTCTGCTCTGATCATCAACACCGTAACCACATTAATTTCCACTCCAAACTACTTGCCCCTCGATTGACGAAAAGGCGCTGAGTACACGCAGGCCCACTCATACAACATGTTTAATCTAGTCGGTGCTAGGGCATGTGAATGTAAATCTCACGGTTTGGCTATGGCCTCGACATTTCAAGTGGACTTACTTGCTGGGAAGGCTTTGAGTATGTAACCATTACCACATTATGTAATACAAGTGGTTTTTTTTTGTCGGGTTTTATTTTTTGTTAGTTTGAAGATCATTAAAGACTTCATGACATGAATTTAAAGACATGGAAATAACACTGTGACATAAAACTTTGTTTTTGGATACGGATTCCACAAAAAAGCAAATCATGCACATGCTAAATGCAATTTAGACCTATAATCTTGAAAGTATTTTTTAATGTAATAATAAACCCACCAACATGTATACATGTGTGTACTCTTGCGACTATCACGCCGATTCTTTATGTAACTAGAACACTGACCCTAGTCATGATAAGAAAATTGTATATGCATATGGTATTTTTAAATTCTTGATAATCTTTTTCAACCTTTGTCAAAAACTGTGAACCAGCACTAACAGTTTTCGATGCCATAAGACATGATGTGTGTGGGCTCGGGAAGGGGGGGGGGGCTTGTGGGTGGGCTCGGGGCGGGCTGTGTGTGTGTGTGGTGGGGGGGGGGCTTTGATAAGTACAATAGACTGATCTTACCTATTTTGTTATCAACCTCTCGGCTGCGGCACTCTCTCTGCACCCCAGCTAGGTATGCCGGTATTTTATGTGCTTTTAGGCCATTCCTTTAACTCACAGCGTCCAATTTCATGACTTCCATGTCATTCAAGACAACCATGAATTTGAATTTACAAACTAATGAATTTGTCTTTAATGGTGTCCATTGCAACTTAGTATAATATACTAAATTGCATGACACAACTAGACAACAATTTTCCACTGTTGAAATGAAGGACCCACCCATTTATTCATGCGACTATACACGCAGAAACCATGACCTGATTACAGATGCCCACCATTATCATATGGTCCATGTTATGCAAGACACATAAATTTGATTTTTCCAAACAATGAGGAATTTGTCTTTAATATCATTGCAAACTTAGTATAATATACAAATTTGCAATGAACGCCAATAGCCAACATTTTCCACTGCTTGAAATGAAGGAGGCAGAAATCATGACTGATTACAGGAATTTCACACACAATTTAATAATCAATGCATTAGGGATTGATTTAAACTCTCTAATGACCCATTTACTGCAGGGAAAACTAAATTGTTTGAAAGTGTGGGTTTGACTACAACTTGATAAAAAAACCCTACTCTGCCCATGACAGAAATTCTATAGACCTATCCCCCAGACACGTCTTTCTGCAATACAACATTCATGACCCCTTGGGGTTGTGTTTAATTTGTAAGTAACCATTTGCTTATTCAGGCTCCGGTTTCGTTGCCGCCGAGGAAAAAAAAGCACCTGCCTCTTGTTCGCCATTCTCCGCATAGGTCTCCTGTGGTAAAAAACTGTCATATTTGAGGTGCCTGTGACCTGCCCTTGCCTGGAATGTCTAATTGAATGTCTTATCGTTTTTTATCAATTGAGTGAGACTGTACAAAATGTCTCACTTCATGAACCACTACAAAGCTACATACATCATGCAGAATACAATACATACATACGGATTGATTCGCGCCTTTATGAAAGATCAAGGCGCATTATGCAATGAACAACAAGAACAACAAATAAAAAACAAAGAATTATATGTTATAATCACAGAGAATATCAGCCACTTTTTTGAAGCTTTTGTACTGAGCATCTCCCTTATATTAAACGAGGGAGGCAGTTCCATAGGTCCCTTCCGTTGCTGCGGCATTGAGAAGACACGATCAGCCAGATCTTTGTTTCTTCTGCCAACATTAGTTGTGATTAGAGTCTCTTATGCTCCATCTGGACGATCGTTGAAGTATAAGGTTTTTTGTTTCCAACAGAAAAAAATGGTTTACTGTTGACCTTGCAAGTTTCGTTTGGTCAAATCATTGAAATACCAAAGCTGATGTAGTATTTTGATTTTACACTTTTTTCACAGGGAGCGCAAAATGCTAGAAATTGCCCAGATGATGGCGGCCAAGTCTCATTCAATATAGCAACTCACCCAAAATATCAAAAGAAATTACAGCAATATGGAGGGCAAACCACAAACCAATTTGAGTGCTTTGATGTGGGTCGGTCATAGGTGTTTCCATGACCCACATACAACCTCGTCCTCGCCCATTATTCATACCCCCCCAAAAAAAATCATAACCCTTACAGTGGCTTCAGCTCCATCGGTTTTGGAAAAAGAAATATTCAGGATTTTTCGTCAAGATTTTGCTTAAATTACGTGTTAAACCAATGGCAACGTCTAAAATTGGGATTTCTTGACCGCCCTCCCCTGAAATTCCTCCAAGGCCATGATGATGTTATCCTATGGTAAATATTCTATGACTGCTATAGTGCATTTACCACAGTTTTGAGTGTCTTCCCTGATAAAATGTGTAGAATATAAGAATGGGGTCATATTTCACTTTACACTGAAAAAGGTCAGAGGGTGTTTTGAATCAATCCCACAATGCATTGCAATGTGCCTATACTGTACTGTACTAAACACATGTCAGTACTTAGGGATAAAAAGTGTTCCAATTTAAGTTTAAGAACCACAAGACCTTTCATGATCATGTGAAATTTCCCTAAGTACTAACACTTTGGAGGCTAAAATGAGCATAACAGTCAGGGTTTTAATGTGTTAAAGGTGCAACAAGAGATTTCACATATCAGGTGTCCCTAAAAAAATTGAAAGTACTGATTTTTGCCCTGATGTAAAGCTTTCCAACAAAAACATCCTCATCTGAAAGGATTAAGCTGAGAAATGCTTCTTTGGTACAAAAATTGTGAAATTTTTAATTTCGTATAGGAGCAAATATGAAATTCAGCCTATGTTTTATATTGGAATATAAGTAGATCATAATCACCTTTTTTTCTCTCTTTTAAAGGTGCAACAAGAGATTTTGAGGTACCCAAATATTGTATCATAATAATAAGTTCATATAGCTTAGACACTCAATAGATTTCTTACCTTGTATTTGGCTACAGAAATGTCTTAAAAGAGAGAAAAAAGATGATTTTAATTGACTTATATTTCAATAGAAAACATAGGCTGAATTTCGTACTTGCTCCTATACGAAATAAGAAATTTCACAATTTTGAAACAAAGAAACATTTCTCAGTTTAATCCTTTCAGATAGGGATATTTTTGATGGAAAGCTTTACATCGGGGCAAAAATCAGTACTTTCGATTTTTTTAGGGACACCTGATATGTGAAATCTCTTGTTGCACCTTTAAGACATTTCTGTAGCCATATACAAGGTAAGAAAGCTATGAGTGTCTAGTTTATATAAAATTACTATTATGACACAAAATTTAGGTGCCTCAAAATCTCTCGTTGCACCTTTAAGAATAGGATTTTTGTGGATCACATGACCCTATTGAGGTGAAATTTCCAAAAACTGGTGCATTGCAGGATTGACTCAATACACCCTTTGGGACAAGGTATAGAGTGAGCAATTTTTGTGCTAAACAATATCAACACATTTTTTGAAGAGCCATCCCGTTTTAAAATTTGAGATTTCGCTTGCGCACTTGTGTTGGTAATTGTCAAGTAACCATACCAGCGCATGAAAATTCTCAAAAGTGCGTATTTGTCAAAAGAAAGCATTTTGTAAATAGAATCAGAATCCCCAATTATAATTTAAAGGCGGAGCTGGAAACGCCAATTTGATGAGGCAATGGATGAGCATAGGCACATACTTACAATGGACTATTCCCGGCTACTTCATATTCGCTAGCGAAGTGTTTCGTGTAATCAGGACGTTACTATGTCAACTGGAATCATGCTTTTGAGCCCTGCACCACGATCGAAATGATCACTACCCAAAGTCTACGGCCTGCAAAACATTCCAAAAGGTGCATGATCCATTACGGCAAGGGTTTGTAAAACCACTTCAGGGCGATTGTAAGGACTTTCCAAGGCATCAACAGAATTACCTATTGGAAATCCCAATATTAATTAACCTAATTTAAAAAATTGCATACATACACAATTTGTGAACTTTTATCATTTTTGGAAAATTTGGGGTGCTCTTCAAAAAATTGTGCTGTAATTGCTTTAGCTCGACATGAGTGGTTATTGCTCAGATCAGGCAAGGCACGCAGGGCTATTTCCATGTATAAGGTGTTTTACTTGCAGCTTTGCTTCAACTTCATGCATCGCAGACTGGCTTTGATCTAACTGAACACTGACCTTTCTCAATTTCAATCTTCCTACAATGTCGTTGATAAAACGAACATTGACCTTTCACTATTTTTCTTCAATGTCCATTTTAGCAATGCCAAATTAAGCCAGAATACTACTGCCCTGTGGATATAGGGCTACCTCTTCACACAAATAGTTTAAATAGAAAGTTCATGAGTTCTAAATATCTTATACATTCAGCTCTTGATGTTGACAGTTATCAGCCGAAATTGTGCCCTAACTCCCGGGGGGCCACTTGTCTTCAAAGGTGGTATGAATGCGTGAACATGGACTTCCAACATGCACCCTAAACAAGTATTTGAAAAACCTTAAAAAAAAAAACTAGAGATTAACCGATATTTGTATCGGACTCGGATCGGCGGCCGTTTTTGCGAAATCGCAAAGATCGTCGGCAAAAATATGTCCCGAGCTTGCCGATCCTCACCGATATATTGAATGCAAAGAAAGGGGACAATTATAAGGGATTTTACCAGTTTTTAAGTTGGAAAACACGAGTTACTCCAAACTGATTTTAATATGTGTATTTAGCTATCATCTTCATCAATAACTCTTATGCCCCTACATGGAAACTTAAGGCTAATTAGCTACTTACGTATAATACTATCACAATCTCAACTTCAAGGCGGTTCCACAATTCAGCTATCCTACAACTGTTTATGGTCCTGTCTAAGTTACAAACGCATGACAGGCGCATGACATCTGCTCTCCAACGGAAATTCGTCGTTGTAGTAAACTGAGAAATTACTGCTTTGTGCTTTTGTGCTTCAAGTTCAAAGCCTTCCATGAACATAAAAATCCTTAGAACAGAGTCCAGAAATACGGCCGAAATATTCCTTTTCCAACTCTCGTACGTATTTTTTTAGGTTTTCGTTTTCACTTGCATGTTGGCTGTTTTTTTGTACAGCATCAACAGTGTCATAATAAATACGTAGAAGAGCCTACTAAGTGTTTGTTTGTCAAACATGTGCGGGCTGCAATTAATTCTCAGTACTAATTTGCACAGAACATAACATTATAATATTGTTGTCACCACATGTATAGCTTAACCAAGCTCACGTGGTGCTACTCTCTCTTCCATTCTCCTCTGATGTAAGTGCTTGAAAAGACAAAGGGATCAGCAGAAAGTTTTTTTTGAGTTACACGGTCGTGTACGGAAAGTAATATTTTCCCACAGTGTAGATTGTGACACAGACTGCAAAAATATCTAATTCCTTGACTAACTGCGTGAGAGACTAACGTAATCAGCCCTAGATCTAGATAAGTGGTGTTAAATGAAACCTAATCTAAAAATCACTAGGTTCTTTTTGATGTTTTTGCTCAGAGCGGGTCGAAATTTTGATTAAATACAGACCATCCCCTCAACTAGTGTAAACCCTATGGAACCCATGCACTGGGAGAAAATTAAACATTTCGTATCGGTATTTTAGCCTCTGTGGGCTTCTGACGAGCGACCACACACCTTTTCCCACAATTCTAGTATGCTACGTAATTTGGCTGAGTAATATGCAAGCTTCATACTTTCCGAACTCGCCGAGTTTTTGATACAACAACGAGCCCAACAGAGCGCGCGTTGTGTACCTGTTTTAAGAATTATATCATTTCTTAGAACATAATAACGCTCATCCCACAAAGGCCATGTGGCGCTAGCTACTCTACTCATCTATCCATGCTCCCATTGATTATTATGAATAATAAAAAGAATAATGGGATCATCAGCAGCAATGTCAATGAATTTTCTCATCTTGCCGAGGCGCGAGTACAGGTCATCTCGATATGCAATCGCATAGAGCCGTACACTCACATGTCCGTCGTACCTGTCAAAGCATATTAGCATATTGTAGACGGCCTGACCTGGGGATGGACGGCACGTGAAGGCCCGTCGAATCGCTACGGTATAATTGTAACAAAAAGTTTTGGATTATTTAACTTGAACGCAATCATTTTGGAATGCAATTAATAATAAATGAAACTCAATTTAAATTAGCATGATGGTCTGATATTCTATGAGCTCAGGACAGGAGTTGTTTTGCGGTAAGTTACATGCCTCTTAGTGATTGGCAGTGTACTTTATATATTTTTACACACATTCTGGTAAGGTAAAAATAACCTTTTACTCTAAAATACCTCATCGGCTTGTACAAATGTGGACCATCACAATATTTATTTAACTTAATCATCGTCGCCAATTCCTATAGTTAAAAGTTGGAACAACCATGGCAACTCCTACTAATACTCTCTAGGGTTGGTCGATCTTTAACATATGACAAACCATCGGATCGGATCGGTGGGCTCGGCCGATACGACAAAAAAATTATCGGTGCATCGGATCGGCAGAGGAACCCTGGACGGTTAATCTCTATAAACAACATACCCTAAACAATATTTTTGTCTTTTTTGCTTACACTAAGAGTATGTTTTGTTTTGTCATTTTTTTGCTAGCTTTAAACAAGTAAGCAATGCCGTTGTGTCGTTAATATACCATTTATTATCTTGTTTTGCTTTACAATATTTTTTGATATCTGCTTAACGTGAGTAATTACATACCAGAACTCATACATACATTTCAGGATTAAAAAAAACATACCCTTTTTTCCACATTTTGCTGTTTTTGACACCCTAAACACGTGCCTTCACTTCCTGTTGGTAAAAAAAAATACTCACCTTTCACTTTACAACATTAATCGCGTTTCTTGTTCACGGCACTCATATCCACCTTTTGAATACAAGTCGGCCTCCCCCCGGGCCCCCCCCCCCCCCCCCCCGGAAAATTTGTGTCAAACATGCCACCACCCCTGTACAAATATTAATGCTATTAGAATCTTCCCTGTCTATACTTTCTACAATGCTTTAAACACAGATGAGATTGTGTATTCCGTCACTTGCTGAGTCTCAAACTGATGTCGCAGTCCATTTATCAAACCCATTATTATCATGTTTTTTGAAGGATTTCCAAGTGTGTGAAAATATCGATCCAAAACTGATAATATAGAAGTTGGATGATTTACGCCCAATCTTAATTGGTCTCGCTATGATTTTTAAAATATGGGCTCGACTAGCGTCTCGCCCAATATTTTTGGCAACTCATAGCTCAACCATTAATTTGGGCTTAACGATCCAATTTTATATCAAACATGGAGGAATCTGCATAGATTACAACTTTGTTTGTCCTACACATTTCACAATTATCGCCATATCGTGTATATATATCTGATGTAGGCGGTCACAAGATGTAGTTTGAGATCGAATACTTCATTAGTGCAGGTCAATTGGGGTCAATTCTAATCAATTAGCAGACGGAAACCAAAACAAGCGAAAGTCATGGTGGCCAAAAACGCAGAATTCAATTTAAACCATAAATGAGGAACATTCAAGAATTATAAGTGAGAGTGTGTTGCAAATGCGCAGAAGTACCAAACTAGTGTTGCGATCTTTCGGCAGTATTTAGAGTCCAGTCCAAAGGGGAGAATACTGACTTCGAAGATACGACACAGAATGGTTTGCCAACTTAATTTCCAAAAACTTCTATTCCGAGGTCATTTCGCATGGCATTAAAATAATGAATAAGTTGTATAGATTTTTCAACACACGATACCAGAGATATTGGTCTCGCTATAAAAGTTTAAAAATTCTGTGTCTCGGCTGGCCTTGAACATCTTTTATAAACTGAAACTCACTCCATATCTTTGTGTATCATGATCAATCATCCATTTTTAAACAACATGTACTGCTAACAAAGCTGGCTACATACAAGCACAACATTTCTTGCTGTAAAAATTATCTATTTTTCAAGCATATTTCAAGATATTAAGAGGCTTTAACGCACTCTCAATATTGTCTACTGAACTCTGTCCCTTGTGTTGCGATTAATTAGATGTCAGTCTTAAATCACACTGTCTGCTGACCACGCACGAGGGATGTCTGTTTGCAAAATCCCGCGTGACGGGGGATGCGATTTCAGTTTTCTTAACCGGCACTGCGTTGTTTAGAAGAGATGTTTGTCCTGGGTATGGAGCAGACTTTCCGGCGATTAGTGCCATCGGTCTGCTTGGTGGAGGAGCAGAAACCATGAAAACACGCAGATCGACTGACAGGGCATTTTGCAGAAGCTTTTAAAGTGGCGGAAACCAAATGGGCAATGGTCAACAAGCACACCGGGTTTAATTCCAGATGTAATTGAAGAGTGGACTTTTCTCGGCAGGATGATTGAGTACCCATTTCTACTGAAACACACCCAATATAGAGAGATTAATTGGTTTTTGTGTCATCTGCTTAATTGTTGATTGGCACAAGTGCATGAGTGGTAAAATGTTTACATACTCTTGCAGAAATTCCTCATATATAATAATGATGAAGTTAATTAGTGAATAGTCTGCAAGAGTATGTTAATATTATGAGAATGAGCTCATTTGCTATTTTTTTCGCAAGCTGAAACTTTGTTAAAATAATCTTGAATTTCAAAGCAAAACATGTAAAAATTCAACATAAGGTAAGCTGGGGTAACTATAATCTTAGTTAAAGGCCATTATGCTAATTGCATCGCCTCGTCCCCAGAAACCGCAATTTTCCGCAGGTGGTAAATTTTGGTACCTAGGAAAGAACCATTTTTCTCATTTACCCTGTGAAATCTTGTATTTGGATTGGGTGCTATGAGCAAAAACGTGCCCCTTTTGGTCACCCAATATAGTCTTACACACTTTTCTAAGGGACTTTAGCTCTTATTCAAAACATATTGAAAGATCAGGTTTTAATTTTACAGATTGGGTAATGGGGTTAAGGTCGTTCAATCAAGAGGAAACTATGTTTGAAATTGGGCCATCCCAATTTAAAAGGTTCATTTTAAAAGATGTTCATCAGGATTGTTCACTGATGATTTAAGTTCATAATTTTCTTTTTAACTATATATAGTACAAATAAATTACATGTACATGCAGATGTTAAAAATTATGATGACACCACCATCACAGAAAACATTGGCCGAAAAAATTAGTTATGTTAGATCACCAGTTTTATGCGTGCGTGTGAGTTTAATTTAGCTAAAAAGGAAAATATGAATTTTTATTACTTATAGTTCTAGTTCGGGGTTTACATATTTTGCCTTCCAATGAACAGTAGTTAAAATCTTGCTTGTTTGTGTCAGAAAATCTAACTTTTGACTTTCATTTCTATCTTCAATGAGCGTCTTTTATGGGGCCGTTACCGCGTCGGACAAGGATCGATCCGTTATCCACCTCAGTAGAAACGGACCGGAACCCCACTATTTTAACGCGGGTATGCGGTACGGCAAAATCAAAACTGCTTGTAGAAGGTTTTTGCCGTGTTGCATACTGCTATTTCAACCGTAGAAACAGCCGATAGCGGTATTTGCTGTGTGTGGCAGGAAATGATGCCAAGGTCACGCTGGTAATGCAACTTCCGCTGCGCGCGTCTTTCAAATCATCAGCAGTTAAATTGTATTTTATATCAGAAGTGAATCATCAAATTCAACATCAATAATATTCATGTATTATACACGTAGTAATCTTGTTAGTTTGTTTTTACACCTACTGGTGGTCGTCCATTCAAAACTGAGAAATAACAAAATAAAAGAACGTTAATGATAGGGACGGCCTACACGTGCATGTAAAAAAAAACACACCTCAAAAAAGGAATGCATGCATGTTTCTGAAGTTTCTATGGAACAGGGGGAAATATTGTGACCCCGGTTGACTGGTCTGTCAAAAGCATGATAGCGGTATGTGCAGTCGAGGCATGCCATATAGCGGATGTGCCTTCAATAGAAAACAGCTGGCATAGCGGAACGAAAAAAAGCCGGGTCCATAGCGGTTCAGCAAAAAGCCGCGTTATGCCGTGTCGGCAGTAGAAACACGCTCTAAAAAAGGGTCATCAAAAATAAAAATCAGTGCACTATAAAATGGTAGGAATCAAATGACAGCCAACAAACTAAGCATGGTATGATCAGATCGCAACAGCGATAACTTTTTTTAGGGGGGGCCTTCAAGGTTGCCTTTCCCCTCCCACCCCAATTTGGGAAAAGTTGACAATTTTACTGGAATTTTCACCTTTTATCACAAAAAACCCTAATAGTTTGGGTGCTCCGCTCACAAAATTATTTTTTTGCCTTTTTGAGAAGACTTTTTCAGAGACTTTGTTTTAATCCTGCCCTTGGTTGCGGGTCTCAGGTATGATCAGTGGTGGCAGAACCTGCAATTGTTGGTTTTCTGGCGGGGGGGGGAGGGGGGGCAAGCTCATAAAAATTAGCATTACGGTATAGATCAGTTAAAGGAAACAAGAGATTCTAGGGGGAATGTCCCTGTTTCCCCACTTGCCCATAGGATGTTAATATCTGTACAGTAAATTCCAGGAATATCATATAGGCATAGAGAAAATAGTCCATTATCTCTTGCACAAAACACCATTATCATAGAAACACCAGCAGTGCACGTAAATATCATCCTAAAAGTTTGTAGAACTACTTGTAATACAAGTTGACCAGACCCATTTCTATATAGAAAAGAAATCCATATAGTGTACTACTATTGGTACTATTAGTAAATCTCGTAGCACTACAACAAACACTCATACAAACATAACAGAAATAGTTTCACCACAGGAATGACAAACATACCGTCATATTCAATTCAATTCCAATTCCATCGTCATATTCCAATTTCTCGTGGCTATTCAGCATGACCCATGCCCGCAGATACAGCATGAAAGACAGTCGTTCTCCATAAGAATCCATAGAGACCCAGTCACACACCGGTCAACAATAGCTTGTATGGTGCCCCCCAACAGTACATAAAACCCAAAACCAATTTTGTAAGTTAAAATCCAAAGAGGAAAACGGACGCACAAGGCACTTGTGCACGGAACGTCAATAAAAAAATCTGGTAAAGAACATGCAAAACACACCGTTACTGTGTGTAACCAGAAATGTAATATTGCAGGCAATCTGTCTTTTAGCCAACCACTTCAATGAACAAAGAATCAAAATTGATCAGGTCACAAGCACATAGGTCCTTGACTAGCCAAGCATGGTGTAATAATCAGCAATAAATAGTTCTAAATAGCTAATATTTTTAGTGAAATGGGAGACGCTACTAGCATAACAAATTGCCTGGAAGTGGTCGCTCAGTGGGTTGACCAAAAAGTGCACTTGACCTTGTGAAAGTTGGTAAATACTGGATGATTTTCTTGTTGATGGGAGTAAAATTGGTCTCGAATAATGATCAGATGCAGAGTCAATTACAGCGTGCTCATTTGTAATTCCATAATAATTGCCAAATTAGGAATAACCTTGCAACGTTTTGAAAATGAAAGTAACAAGGGCTGCTGAGTACTGGAACTTAGGCCCTCATATTAAATGTGCAATTCAGCAAAAATAAGTATAAAAAGAGCAAAGGTAAATTTATGTCTTTGCAAATCTGTACCAATCTACAGGTCAAGTACATCTTCTAATAAAGGTTTAACATTCTCTAGGAGCTGCACATGTCATCGACTAAGGGCCACAGGTTCGGCCACACTGATAACTTAAAGTGCAACGAGAGATTTCAAAAGAACAGGTGTCCCAAAAATATTGGAAATTCTGATTTTGGAATTGGTGTAAAGCTTTATATACACAAAACTATCCCCCATCTGTAAGGATTATAGCTGAAAACTGTTTTTTGTACAAATTTGAAATTTCTAATTTCTATAGGAGCAAATATGAAATTCAGCCTATGTTTTCTATTGAAATATAAGCATATACAAATCACTGTTTTTGTTTCATTTAAGTTATTTCTGTAACCAATAAAAGGTAGGGAATCTACTGAGCGTACATGAATCACTACATATCACTACAAATATGGATGACTTGAAGTCCCTCGTTGCACCTTAATGTTACTTGAAGCTTCCTTTGAATTTAACCTCATTTTGACCCCAGGATCTAAAGTGGTGACAGCCTATAGACATGGAGCTAAACACTAAGCTAAATATTAAGGTTAGCCTCATCAAATACCCCATAAGACCTCTACTTGACCTTTTGACATCTTCTGCAACGGAATAACTCTAATAGCAACCCACCAATCAAATGGAAAGTTTTTTTTTCTTAAATATCCTAACTTCTTCACTGAAATTAAAATGTTAAGATAAAAGGCCAACCTGTCATTGACAATGACCCAGATGGCTATTTGACCTTGACCTGTTCAGGGGGGCCAAGATTATCCCAAGTAGCACCTACCAATCAATCAAACTAAGTTGCTCTAATATCAATTGAACTACTTCAGAGAAATGAAAAGCTATAACTAAAACGTTCCGGTCAACCAAATGTTAAAGGGGCATTTCCGTGATCCACAGCCTCATCAACCGATGTTACCTCAAAAAGAAAATTGAGATTTTGAATATCATCTGAAGGCATCTTTGGAACACAGGCCAATATAGTAGAAAACCTGTGATTAGAAACTTGCAGAAATCTATGGTTGGACCAGGGGAATGAAGAAAAAATCTGGCATATGTAATGGTAACGGCTGTATGTCTGTATGGACAGTCGGTTCCACCTAATCTGTCTGTCTGGCATCCTCAGTCGTCCATGCTGTCTGTGCCAATCAACAATAATGAGGGCCAATTGCACTTATTTTCTTATCTTGCACGGATGTTTTGGGCTGGTTAATGGACCAAGTGTAATCAGATGGGGGGAGGGGGAGGGTGAGGGGGGAGCAGATGGCTTGCAGGCACCAGTTGAAAACCGTGTTAATACACTGCGTGAATGGAAAAATTACTTAACTGTGCCGTTGAAACAGTCTCTTAATTGCCCAACTGATATAGTAGTATACCAGAGAGTTGTCACAGCTTTCTAAGTAACACTACCCCTACATTAGGCCAAAGAAAGTCTTGTTATGTTTCCCATAACATTTTTGCAAATCATAAGGAGGCACTATTTATTTTTCATTATTCTTTATTTTGCAGTGATGGCCATTTCACCAACCTTTAGTGTGCTCTAATTACCCAACTATTGTGTCAAATACCACCTTACATTTAGAAATGATTTTCAACTGTTCTGGGGTTTAAATCTAATAAAATCACATTCCAAGATGTGATCACAAGAAGAACCCTTGATATTTTCTTTAAAATACCAAAATATGAACTTTTTAGGGATTTCACCATCTCAAACGCGGGCAGAAATCATAAACGCGGGAGAGGTTTACGGGAAACCTTAACCCATTGACTTTCATACGCCTTAACTTCTTGCTATTGTTTGTCGTGTAAAGCCTCCACGCAAGTTAGGAGGATGGTATACTGACACTGTAAAATAGCTATCACATTCTCATCCACCTCAGACATAGTGCAGTAAGTCTTTGGAGGACAATTTTCAATAGTTCCCCCAAAATAGGGGTCTTTGGGTGACAGTGGTAAAATTTTCCAAAATATATGGGGGTTTTGGGTGACAATGATGCGAAGAAAGGGGGTCTTAACATTACATACATGTCACTTCCAAGATGGGAGTTTCCCCCGCCCCCGGCGTTGGTAAGCCTGTATTGGTTCACAGTGTGACCTTCATCCCTGAAACAGCATCCTTTTACCCACCCCCCCCCCACACTAATTCCACACCGCCTCTTTAATACAAGAAACATTCACAAGTTGCCAACTTTCAATTTCCCAGATCAAGTCTGTGATCCCTATGACTTATCCAATTTAGCCTTCATTTTTGGTTGATATCAAATCCAATACCCTGCTTACAGCAACCAGCACAACCTTTTTGAAGTAGAGAGGTTCAGTGAACCTACCACAGGGACTTGAGCCTAGTTGACACTGAATAAAAATACTTATCATGGTCGCCGGCTCTAACGTCGCCTGCCATCCCGTTTGTGTGATGATAGGCCTCATATGACTATTGACCTTGTATGTCCTTTGACCTAAAATGAGGGTTTGTATTTAAATAGCATAAACTAATTAAGTTTGGTTCCAATTGAAGGTCAACTTTTCAATTGGGGTCAATTTTTTTACATTTTCATCAGCCCTAATCTTAACAACTTGACCTCACATGAGCTTAGACCTTCTTGATGTACCTTTGACCTCATCAACAAATTGAGGATCCCATGTTGCACCTTTGACTTACGTTTGGTTTAAATTCATCGAACTATGCAGATATTCGGCAAATGTTAACCCGTTTTCACATCAACAACGACAACAACAGACATCCACAGTGGACAAAGTGATTCCTGTGCATCTTCCTTCCTGCATTAGGCAGGCTACACAAAAATTAGGCTGTACAATCTTAACGAAGAAATGCTTTCCTTCAACAAAAAACAATTGGGTAATATTTTTCACCTATGGTAGAATAGCATTAACATGTCAACATGATTATACCAAAAAAGAGAACAAAAAATTGCCTTTGATAAAACACTTACCTGTGTTTAGAGCAAAGTTATAGACCAGGTTGTTAGCAGGTTCCAAAATGATTACATGAAACAGAAAGAATAGAAAAAGACATCTGGTTAGTATTATGATTTGTGGCATGTTTGGTCCATGAACCTTTAAAGTATTTTATCAACAGAGGGCACTCTTTCACTTGTATACGTGTTGTCCCTGTTCATCAACAAAATTCTGTGAACATGCCAGATATATGCCGTATTGATTTATTTCCAAGGGTCTATTCCTGAATAAGCTTGTTCAAGTAAAACACACTTCTGTTCCTTTATGATTATATTATCTTGCTTTGGGTGAAAAAGCTGGCTATTACCAACCATGAATTCATATGAATTAGGTTATTAACATCCTACTAAAAATCACAAAACCATTTGGAATATTTCCAACCATCAAAAATCTCATCATTTTGCCATGTCTAGTTTTCATGGCAAATGTTGAGATTAGCAGACAAGTCTAAACTTGGATAAATCATCCCGTAAATCAACTAAGGTCTGTTATTATCTCACTTATTTTCCTAAGATATTTGACACAAAATTGCATTTCCAGTTAGCTACAAATATTTAAGGTTATAGATTCTTAAACTCTTGCAACGTCCTGGAAGATTTTTAACTGCCCGACATACAAATGTCAGGCAGAATATCCACTAGCTGTATAACCAAAAATTGACTTCACTCAAAACATTGGAAAGAGTCATATGTAACCCCTTTTAACATTATACATGACCATTTTTTTAATTTATTTTGGCCTAATTAACAAATACACTTAACTTAAAGGCCAAAAATACAAAAAAACGAATTTGTTACATGTAGAACTTAAGGGGACATTGGAAGCTTGCCATTTTTATCTTATCTCAGAATAGGCATTTGCTACAGCATTAGAATCCTGTACCATTCCCAGTTGGTAATCTCTTTTTTCCTATTCGAAAAATAGTGAGTCCCATTATTTTGTAATATGGAGTTTTCCACTCATCACCAAACTAAGTTGCCAATAAAATGAAAACAAAATTGGATAACAGCTTGGCCTGGTTTAGAATAAAGATGGAAGACATTAAAGACACTATCAGGGATTTGAAAAATATTTGAAATTTGAAGGATTAGTTCAAAGTGAAGGAGAAGGTCTGTAGAATTCTCATAAGTTACCTTTTCCAGGTGTAGAAGTGAAAGAAAAGGAGAAAACGGCAGTGTTCCAAGATGATACGATCCTCCATTCACTTACGTGTTGTAGTAAGAGTGTCCGTTAGGACAGTCAGTAATGACTAAAATCTCCGATCCTGTCCTTTATTAGGTTGCTTTGGTCTGATCATTTGCAGGTTATTAGGATAACCTGACTTGTTACGTACATGCTAAAATCTGATTTTTGATGATTTTTTCGATTTGCGATTTAGCAAATCACTGATAGGGTCTTTACCGTAAGACCAGTATGTTGCTACACTGTATCCCTAATACTAGCAAACACGCATATATGTGCCAACATTTACTATTGTAGAATACAGATTTATAGTCCGACTAGTCATAAGGAAACACTCTTCACCTCGCAGAGGTGACGTGAATTATGATTTCTACCCGGGGAAGCAGAGCGTGAAATTAAGTGGCCTCTCTGGAGATGGAGCACACATAATCTCGCCCTCGAAGGAATTCGCAATGACAGAAAGCGCAAGATGGCAAATAACCGACCAGCAGGCGTGCCCAAATTAGAAACATGCTGCCGTGTTTATGATCCAAAAGGGGGAAAAGTGTGATTGAAAAAAACATTGAAAAGGGAGGAGGGAAGATCACAAGTCCTTTCATTGTTTGTAATAAGCGTAAAAATTCTGATGGGAAATTGAGGGTTTGTCGGGGGTGTGTAAGTTTATGTAAGTAAGTAGCAAAATGACACGTACGTGGATAGTCAATTCATTGGAGGTATGTGATGCTGTGGCCGGGGAGGAAATGGGGTAGGAAAAAGGAGGGTGGGGAGAAGAGAGTAGTGACTGAAAAAATGATGAATCAAGGCAATTTTATTGCATAGTGACAATAGAGTGTGAGGCAGAACGAACCCACCCCCATCTCTATTTGTAGGTAAAGTATAAGCCTTTATGAATAAATCCTACTTCAGTTGACAGACTTGATGCCAAGTGCCCTGACAGCTTGTCTATTCTTTGTCATTCAACGGAGCATGCTAAAAAAATATTCAGCCCAGTAGTTTAACAGATCTGGTAAAGGGGGACTCAAGATTTTGAAATATAATTTTTTGGTGTAATAATTAAAAATACGCGGAATTTAATAACTAAAGATAGTCACCTAAAATGCTTATTCCAAAGTTTGAGCTGAATCAGATTTTTCGTTTACATGACAGCTAACAATTTATGGCAGTTAACGGTGCCATAGGATACCGTTATATAATGAAAACTCCGGAGACGGCATTTTATAACGAAATGTGATTTTCTATATGAAGGACCTCGATTTGAGCTTAGTTATTTCAAACAGTGATTAGTGTATGGAAAAAGCAGTTTTAGATGAAAACAAAAATGGATTGTTGGAAAAATGAGTGTGCCATCATAGGGAAATCTCTGAGTCCAGCCTTTAATAGAGGGTCAAATTAAGGGTGTTGGCCCATTTTCTGAGGGGAGGAAATTTTTGGTTCTTCTCCACGACCAGTACAAATGGTCAGTTCAGGTGGGGGAGGGCTTGGGCTCTGAGCAGGGGGCACTCGCTCCCTCCCCCTGGTTATGCCACTGATCTGCCATAACCTCTAAACATACACTCTTTTGAAAGGAAAATAATTAAAGAACTTCATATTGGCAAAGTACCCCTGGACACAAATTCACACTTGAATGCTGTCAAAATAGTCACAGTGGTCAGTGGTGGCAATTATTGAACACATCGTATAATTATAAAAACATATCAAGGCAAGATGCACACCTCCATTGGATTTCACAAAACCATCGGATGGTACCCAGGACTCGAACCAGGGGGTTAGGGGTGGTACTCAACACATATGCCTATACGGGATGAGCCGCAAATTTGGGTCTCATATTTTTCAGCCTTGTGGTATGTGAATGACCCTTTTTTCAAGCTGATTTTGGTAGAGTAATGGGTCATTTTTTCAATTTTATTTGCTGAAAATTTATTCAAATTTCTTCAATCTGATGCCAAAATTTTCTAAATTTGCTAAAAAGGTCAAAATTATGATGGTAAAAATGGCAAATTTGTGTTAAATTTGGTCCAAAACCTGCATCTCTGGAATAGCTATAGGTCCCTTTTTCAGCAACAAATTTGTATAAATATGGGTTCAACTTCCACACTCTCAGAGGCACGTCCATACCCAAACCAACTTGAGACCCCCCCGGGACTCACAATCACAACTACTTTTCAGCACTTCAGTACACGTATTTTGTTGTAGGCCTAGATTGATCTTCACAAACAAATTGAACTGTTTTTACATAATTTAGGTTTGACCTTTTTACACAAGTTAGGTTTTACCATAGATTATACAGACTACATGTAGAGAAACTGATGTCTCTTTCCTCATATAAAGCTCCCAGCACTAAAAGAAAACAAGACGTTCCCATATCAGATCAAATCTAGTAGCTTACAGTGATTTGATTTAGGTAATAAAGAAAGCAACTTCCCTTTCTATTATACAATAAATGTCTCAGTTTCACAAAATCTCATTTGCTATGTCTTGAGTGGTATTCACATGGAAATAAACCCATATTGTTCTTCCGCTCCGTAGTAGCGCATACACCGTGGCATACAACGATAATATCTCTACCATGTTTGTGTTCACGTTTCCATGTACCAGAACTAATGCGATGCTAATCTCATGCCAGCGCAAACAAAATTTTTATGGGTCAAAATTATATTCTTGGACTTTAACCACTACGCTCAAAACATATCAAATCAATTTTTTCAAATAAACAAACAATAATTGGATTAATACTTCTATTTTTTACGGTCAAAAGCTAAAATTTCACACATGACCTCACCACAAGGTAATATGACTGAAAGTCCTGGGAAAAAAACATGCTCATATCGGTTTAATATTAACCAGCAAGCCGGGGATAAGAGCTCCCAGTTCATGAAACAACTTACAGAATATGCATGAATCGATATTTGGATATTTACATTTGCCACCATCATCACAATTTGTTGAATTTGCACGCTGCAAAAATGATGCATTACAGGAAGAGAAATTATACTTTCAAATTAAGGTGATTTAAAATTGAAAATATTCTAATTTACAAGTGATTTGCTAGGTGCCAGGGTATTACTTTGATAGTATTCAGTTACTAGCTGTTACTTGAAATAAATTTTCTCGATTGCAGTGCTTAGCTGTCGATATCATTCATATGCAAACATAATTTGTCCATTTCAATATTCTGCAATGTATTGGAAAGAGACACTGAACAGATTCCATCTCAATAGCACCCACTGATTTTTTTCTCTTTCACTATTTCATTAAGAGATTAATATTGTTCACCTATGCACATGCATGAAACACGCTTCCACTCCTTCACATCCCACCTACTCCCATACATCCACACAAGCATATGGCCCATTCCATGTCAACATTCGAGGTGTGCACCGCAGCACATCGTTTTTTTGCTTTAAGTGTGGTGGTAGGGGGGGGAAACATTGATAGATATGAAAATCCTGACATTTTGAGCGTCATAGTCCATTTAGTTTTCCGCTAGAGCAATTGGCAATTTAGAGGGGTCACCATAAAAATGTGCCGCCCAATGGAAAGACAATGTTTAGAGGTCACAGATTAGTAATTGAGCGCTCCACAACTTTGAAAATCGCTATCTATGGGTAATATTGGTGTAGAATTAATCTGGCATCAGGAAGGTAATAGAGTGTTTACTTTGGAGTTAATGAGGTCTAAATATACGCCTTTGTTCATTCGGGGCCAAATCTGGGGGGTCAGAAACTCCAAAAGTAAGAAAAATTTTATGAAATTTTGGGTCAAGCAGAGTTACATAGTAGACTTTAAACACAATTACAATTGCGAACACATTAGAAAGTAGTAAGTGAGACCTGTTACAGCCCCTGAAAATGGTAATTGTACTTTTTGACACATTTTGACCCCCTAAAACCAATGTTGACATTGACAAAACCCCTCTACTTCAGTTATGTTGGAAGATACATCATTAAAAAATTTTTGAAAGTTTTTTCTTTTTTGTATTTACTTTATTTTTTCACAAACAAAAACACACTCAAAGTTTACACACAAAGGTATACGTGACCCCAGAGGTCATTGTACATGCACAGTGTAACTATATCACCATATACATTCTGGGGATATCAGCAAAAGTATCTTGTGCTGAAAACAATAAAGACATTGAGACACCAAGCTGGTTCTTTCAAGAATAGTTCTTTGATGATGTATCTTAAACATATTCTCCACGAAGGAGATGGGGGGCGGGAGCACCGAGCGGAAAAAGGGGATGGAAGGTGGGGACATCCCCCCTCACCATATATGTCAATTGCAAAATAGGAGTTTTCAATAGGCCGTAACTCACGATTACTTGCGTATTATTGTACTGGTAGAAATTCCTGCAGTGTGACTCAGATTAAAAGATAAAGGACATTAAATATTTTCACGTAAAGAGTTCTGCCCCCCCAAATTGGTCCCAAGATGAAAAGAGATTGCATTTTTACACACAAAATAATTTAAAGTAAAGGAGTATCACATTTTTGTGCAGATTTGGAATATCTACCCAAAAACAATCACCTCGATAGTGACTTTCAAAGTTGGGGAGGGTTCCATTACAAGGTTATGGCCCTCTCCCAAAAATGTTTTCGACGCACAGCATTTGAGGGTGATGACCCCCCTAATTTCTGAATGCTCCTGAGGGAAAACGAAAGGCGGTATTGAAGCCTTCAAAATTTCGGGGTTTTCATTTCCGCATCAATATCGTTCTCACACCAAAAAATGAAAAAAATCCATGCTCTGGGCAGGTGACATCTTGAGTGTGACGGAATAGCCCCTAGCCCACACATAAAATAAACCAAACACAACACAACCATATGCTTCCTCTCAAAACCACACACAAAAAAAAACACCTACACCCAAACACCCAAACAACTCCGATTCATCACACCCATAGGGTGTTTTGAATAAATCCCACAATGCAGGGCGAAGTTGCCTATACTGATACTGTACTAAACACATGTCAGTAGCTTAGGGTAAAAAGTGTTCCAAAGTAAAGAATGCAAGACCTGCATGATTAGGCAAAAAAATCCCTAAGTACAATCACCTTGTGGGCTCAAATAAGTGTAAAATGTAGAGTTTTAGTGTTAAGAATATGATTTTTGTTGGATCACAGACATGCTTGAGGTGAAATTTCCAAAACTGTTGAATTGTGGGATTGACTCAATACACCCTTGGCATCCACCCAAAACACATGCACTACTAAGCATACTACAACAAGCACATAATAAGGAATAATACACAAGGTAGAGTACAATAAACAAATTCAATTGTATGTCCAAAATGTCATAAGGGAGCGAAAATCAACGTACTTCCTTCCACCAAGTTACAACATTATACATCTTTATAATATGGAACTCCAGATATTGGCAGTTGCATTTTGCCAAATTTAAGGAATTTTTAACTAGCTCATTTGCATCTAACCCACATATATCATGCATTTACAATTCGCCGAAAAGATGCATGTCACAATGAGGCGAAGGAATTTTTCTGTTTCTAAAATACAGCACAAACACATCAACCTAACCAAAATCAAACCTAACCAAAATGGAACACACAGACATACACAGAAAATAAAACCTAACCAAAATGGAACACACAGACACACACAGAAAATCAAACCTAACCAAAATGGAACACACAGACATACACAGAAAATAAAACCTAACCAAAATGGAACACACAGACACACACAGAAAATCAAACCTAACCAAAATGGAACACACAGACACACAGAAAATCAAACTTAACCAAAATGTAACACACAGACAATCAAAACTAACCAAAATGGAACACACAGACACACACAGAAAATCAAACCTAACCAAAATGGAACACACAGAGGATAAAAAATCACACAACATTGCTTTCATTTTTCCATCTAACAATTTTTTTTCTCACATTAAAATACTTTCCTTTTTTGGACCTTTTGAACATCTTATCACCAAAATGTGGACTTTGTCAATTTTTCTCTAGGTTTTGGACCTTTTTATCGTAAAAAGTAAACAGAGCACTCCCATGCGTAAGAGCCTGCCTACAAAGTGGTTTTCCACAAATTGGTTTGGGTCCAAATGATCTTTAAAGAGACACTGTAATTACACCTCAAAACAAAATCAACATACACCCTGCAATCAATACGGCAATTGCTGTCAACATTTTGGTTGGTATTCTGAAAGGGAGACTAACTTTAGACCTGGGTTTAAACCAGGGTTAATCCTACAAGAGGGGACCTTTTTTCTTACAACATACTCTAAAAGTGTGTTGTATAACGGGCGAGAAAATTCCTCATGGATGGGCTGATGAGGAATTTTCTCACCCGTTACATTTAACTTATCACAGTATTTTGAAAGGAAAAAAGGTCCCCTCTTGTAGGACTTACCCTGGTTTAAACCCAGGTCTAAAGTTAGTCTCCCTTTCAGAATACCAGCCAATTTGTCTTTAATGCAATTTAAATTCTATATTGAACTCCCACATGTTGTAAATATGTCTGTTACACATTCAGTGCAGATCATGTGGAATAAATGTTCATATTTCGGCTTCATGTAAGCCAGACAAGAAGTATCTATTAATTAAGAGTGTGATACTATTAGATCTACAGCATCAATGCTACTGCTTATTACATTGAATCAGCAGTGTTGCATAACAAGTAACCTTTCATAGCGTCTGGCTTTCACATATTTTGATTTTCATTAAATAAAGTCAATGTTTTAAAACAAAATGTACAACAAACTTTGAAAATAAGATTTCTTGAATAACCTATTACTTCACTTAATCAATATAAATTTCTGCAATGAGATTCCCCCCACAGAGTGATTTTCCTGCAAAGCGGTTCTTCCACAAAGTGGTTTCCCACAAAGCAATTTTCCCACAAAGCATATTACACGCAAAGTAGTTTTCCCACAAATCAGATTTCCCACAAAGCGGTTTTCTTACAAAGCTGGGTTTTCCTACAACCAGGGCCATAGCAGGATTTATTTATGGGGGTGCAGGACATTCCAAAAAGTGACTGCTTTTTGTAAAAAGTGGACCCTAACCCCCTAAAAATGGTCCTTTTTTGGTCCTTTTGAACATCTTATCGCCAAAATGTGGACTTTCCTTTCGAAATTTTTTCTCTAGGTTTTGGACCGTTTTATCGCTAAAAAGTGCACTCCCCTGCGTATGAGCCTGCATCAACGTGGGTTTTCCACAAATTGGTGGTTTGGGCAAATGATCTTTAAAATCTTACATATGATTTTTTCAACGATCTTTTTTTTTAGCCCAGTGGTAAAATACAAGTCCCACAATTCAGTGGCGTAACAGGCGGGAGGAGGGGGGGGGGGAAAGGGTCCCCCTGACGACTTTGGCGGGAAATTTTTCAAAAATTAATTTTTTAGTTTTGTTACTTTTTTCAAACTTTGTCAGGAAAAAGTGGCCTTTTGAACCCCTGAGAGGGAAAATTGTCCAAAATGGGAAGTTTGCCACCCAGAGCGGGCCAGGCCCATTACGCCCTTGAACACATTAATATTGTTATTGTAGGGTAGCTATGTTTGAAATTAAATATAATGTCCAACTTCCAAAATTAATCACTCATGGATATAAAATCACTGCATTTATTTGACACCTAAAAGGTGTAAGCCTGTGACATTCTTACGGGGAAAGGAAAATTAGTCAATACATTAAAAAAAATAAACACAATTTTCCATTTTGCGTGCTATTTATCATATCCAACCAAAACCCACTTAGCATTTTTTCATTTCGGCATTGTTTCGAAACAAAAATCTAAGCCATAACAACAAACAAAATTACCTGGAAATACTATAAAAAAAAATAATCCAAATAAGGCTTTAAAAAAAAAAAACAAAAAAATTGAACACAGGTGCCATCAATCTGAAAACAACACTTATAAATTCACAGTTCTTCATAATATCTCAAGATTTTATCGCGAGATCATTTCGTGATATTTGGGCATGCAATCCTGACGTTAGATTTTTTCTATATCGTTGACAGAAACCGGATGAAAGTACAGTTGATCACTAGGAACATGGGAGGCCCTAGTATTACCTATAGGAAGTGGGTGGTTAAATGGATAATGCTATGGTTATGCTTCCATTTTTAAGCCCCTAGGGGGTGTTGACCATGGCCATGAATATGTATAGAACATGTACTTGGTGTATATGGCTCACTCAATTCATCTGGTGAAACATAATGGGTCAAGGCGTTGTAGTGTTCTCAAATGAAAAAGTCTGAGATTAAAGAAGCTCCGAATTATATTGTCCGTCTTGGATATGTTACATCTACATGTTTACTACTAAAAAATGAGGAGATGTCTGATTCCAGTAACATTTGGTTAGGCTTTGAAATACGGGGCTGATATTGGCATGAAGGTAGGGGTGGGAAAGACTGAAGTGATATCAGGGTTCAGAGGACCCAAAAGGTCAAGTCATCTAGTAACTATGCCCATAGACCACAATTTACCTGTCACCGAGGCCTAGAAAATGCATAAAGTCCCAATCATGCGATGACGTCTTCCTACGAACACCATATGGGCCCACAAAATCGCGGGTGGGCAGGAGATTCTCATGGCTTGCCCTCACGGTCATGGGACAGGGCCCCGGTAGCCACTGGTTCGATTCCCACTCGCGAGTGGAAATTCTCTTTAGCATCTCTATCCATTTACCCCTTCACCTTCTGCCCAGGAGATAGGTTGGATGCAGTCTGGTTTAGGGTTATAGATAAACACTGAGGGAAGTCATCAACATTGAAGGACTACAATACAGTGCACGTGTGTTATTGAATTCCAGGAGTGTTCAAATGGCTACAGGTGGCCTCTTAATATTTGTAGTGTGGGACGGAGGATGTTATGTAACACTAACTAAAAATGTCATGAATTTTCTTAAAAGGTAGGTGGTCCGAGTTTTTTTTCATAGTAACAAAAAAGGCACGCCTTTTTGGGCCCTTGATCTCAAGTTTCAGGGCGCAATCGATGATTTCACAGGCCCAAATTAATCACCTAACTCTACTACACTTGGCGAGAGGTAAGCATTTGCAGGGATCCTGTAGCCATACTATGCTCTACCACATGCTCGTTCCTGATGGCATTGTGCATAATATACTTGTTTGTTCAGTGTGAAATATGCCAAATTAAAGACCATATCAGTGATTGATAAATCAGCAAATCGCAAAAAATCATCAAAATCAGATTTTGCATGTATGTAAGAAGTACAGGTTTCCTAACATACCCTGCAAATGATACGACCAGAAGCAACTAATAAGGACAGAATTGACAATTTTAGTCATTTACTGTCCCGTTCGGACACTTACACAACACGTAATTGAATGGAATTAGTATATGGCGAACACTGCCGTTTTCTTCCTTTCTGTCAATGCTATAGCTGAGAAAAGGTAAATATGAGAATTCTACAGACTATCCTTCAACTTTGAAGCATTTACGCAAATTTCAAATATTTTTCAAAGCATGATAGTGTATTTAATTACCCCTAAACCCACGGGGGGGAAGAGTGAGGGAAGAGGGGAAACAAGAAAAGTCTCAAATTCGGGTGGATTTCAAAGTCCCATGACCCGGGATAGCACGCTCCGGGCGGTGCGCTGGCCTGGCCAGCGATTAGTGCACATAGAGTCTTGGTTTGATGACGTCATCTACTATCGGACTTAGTGCCTTGTTCACTCAGTGTGTGAGATTGTGTGAGATTTAGTTGTGGTTCAGGGCACTTATGAGTAAACAGGTATTGCTGTTTCACTCTAAAATTAAACGTGTACATGTTCGTAAACTTGAATCACATTGTCACATTTATAGCGCAACAAAGAATTTTTGAAGAAAAAAACACATGTACATGACCTACCAGAAACATAACTTTTTTTACTTTTAGCCTTAGTTTCCTAGTGACTATTACCAAAGTCCTGACATTGACACAGCGAGGGCCTACACTCATAGTATGTAAATAAAAGCAAACATAATCCTGGTGTTATATGCGACTCCAGTTTTTTTGATTAAACTTTAAGCATATTATGTTCTCAGTTTTATTGGAGAAGGGTTTCCGCCAGGACAAGTATTTTTGTTACTATAAAAAGAGAGAAAGGGAATACCTACCTGTTTGTTTTGCCCTAACTTGCACCTGTTTAGATTGCCCAATAAGGGAAGTGGGGAATTCCCCAAGATGTAAACTTAGAAACTTTGTATGCTTTTGAGATCAAAATATTGAGAACCTAGGGAATTCCCCACAAAGTTATATATAGAAATGCATGTAATTTAGCTTGTGAAAATTGATTTGATGGTTGCAATAGGGGGTTTTGTTTTTCCCCCATGTTTATGCAACAAATGATGTAATGTTATTTTAGACTGGGATTTTTGTGGAGTCAGTTATATAAGAGATGAGCTAAGTCTCGCCGTAAGCAGTTGCAATCAGCTATACAGTATGATGTAGCGAGTTTTATCACTATAGTTAATGGCTAGTGTTTGAGCTACACATAGTGCCAGGATTAATATATTGGAAATCAATGTGAGCAGAGTTTGTAATTATTCTACTGTCGTCTTTGAAGCCGAAATTGCGGGAATCAAAATAGGATTCCAAATTGTGGGACAGATAGAAATCGTGGTGATTATCTGGACGTGGATTTATTATCGTCGAGGGACTTAATTATCCTTGTAGCCTTGAACTGCTGGACAGATTACCTTCAGGACTGAGAAGTTCCCTTGGAATATAATGCCTGAGGAGTTTTGTATGAAACTTGGGCGCTGTCATTTTGGAGTCTCGCGTGAGGACATATCATCGCTTAACTGCAACGCGTCCAACACAGGAACCTAGAAACAATAAGTAATCTTAACTAATTCTGATTTAAAGCAATTTCCATACACAAATATATTTAAAAAAAATAAAAAAAATAAAAAAAATAAAAAATTTGTTTATTATATTTAATTTAGATTCATTTGTGCACAAGGCTCATTGATTTGTATTTAACGGTATTCTGACCTTAGGACGTCTACGATACATCATAACAGAATTGGGGGCCCGTTTTCCGGGAATTGAATTGAGATAAATTTGAGCCTTTTTGCTTCAGAATTTACACATTAAAGGGTGAAAAATATTTTAAACATTGTGCCACATTTTAGCATACAAAGTTTGTGGGTGTTCCATGTTTACTACCTGGGTAGTTTGGTTGAAGTTAGTATAACTTTGTGTGGTAAGCCAAATGGAGTTTGATCCAGAAGTGTTCATAGGGCAAATAACTTGGGAGAAGTTGATGAGCTGAGAAAGCCCGAGTTAATGAAAATAGCCAAGAAGTAGGACCTGGGCAAAAACATGCCATGAGAAAAACAGACATCAAAAATAGTTGGATTGAAACGTTTGTCCAGGAAGATGTTGGGATAGTTCATATTGGATAGGATAGAAGAAAAACTGGAACAGGGCAATGGTGATGTTTCAAGTTGAAAGAGCTTGAAATTCCAAAGGAAATAGAATTGAAGAAATGGAAATAGAAAGAAGCAAAAAGAATATAGAAATGCAAATTCAGAGGAAACAGAAAGAAAAGGAAATTGAATTGGAAAACGAGAAGTGGAAATGGCAGATCAAAATGAAAATGAAACAAAAGGAAATGGAATTGGAGATGAAAGAAAGAGCTAGAAGCTCAACTAGAGTTAGAAAAATTGAAACACAAAACCGGGGGCAGCTCATCAGACTCTTCCAAGAAAACGGTTTTGATGCGGCGAAAAATATCGCCTGGTTGCCAAAAAATTCAAGATCAAGAAGTAGACAAATTACTTCTTACATTGAGAAAAATGCCAATAGCTTGAAATGGCCCAAGGAGTATTGGACCTTGTTGCTACAGTCGGTGTTCATAGGTAAAGCCGAGAAATATATTCGGCCCTGTTCATTAGACAGAAGTAGGTGATTATGACGAGGTTAGCAGGCAGGATCAAAGCATATGAATTGGTGCCAGAGATTATAGACAAAAATTCAGGTATGGTCAGAAAAGGATGACCAGACCATGTTGAATTTGCCCGTGTAAAGGAACAACTGTTTGATCGCTGGCTTCTCTCACAAAAGAAGTCAGGAAAAATTTTGGTAACTTAGGGAGTTGATGTGAGTGAAGAGTTCAAACAGGTCTACATCCGAATCAAAACACATCTGGATGAAACAAATTGGACAGTTGAGTGACGCAGCCGTAAAGGCCGACGATTATGCATTGCCACACAAATTAAGTCATACGAGTAGGTATAGCCAAGAATTTACTAGGACAACAGTACAACAAGAAGTCGGGTTCTAACAAACGCGTCTATGGGAGCACTAAGGAGGGGAATCCCAGTCGGGTTCCCATGAAAAATGGAGTCAAGAAAGTAATGGTTGCTAATAAGAAAATGGATGGGACCCAAATCCAAGTTCACATGCAATCACTGTAAGAAGCCAGGACAAACAAGGTCACGGTGTTGGGAGATAATGGCTATCCACCCAAAAGGGAGGGAGCCAAAAGTGAGTAAAACCCATAGGTTGGCAGTTACTTTGAGGTCAAAAGTTCTCTTCTGTTCAGAAACAAGAAATCCAACAAAGGGGAATTGACACAGAAAACGGTAAGGGATGACTTTAAGCCTTTTGTTTGGAGGGATTTGTGTCACTTTCAGGTGATAGGTTAGATCCAAAACCCATTAGAATTATGCGGGACTCGTGCTGCGCGCAGTCCATGAAATTGGAAGATACACTTCCAATTGTTTGATATGAGAGTTCCACAGGACTAGTGCATTGATTCAGGGGATAGGTATGGAGTGTATTAGTGTCCCTTTCCACAAAATGAATTTGAAATCAGGACTTGGTTTTGGGAACTTGTCACAATTGGTGTTGACAAGAAACTCCCAGTTAAAGGGGTTTCCATGTCTGTTAGGGAAGATTTGGCGGGGGGAAAGTACTCCCCGATCCCATAGTGTCCCAGGTGCCTGTACAGTGGATAACGTTGATGAGGAAATAGACATTTTCCCAGCATGTGCAGTAATAGGATCAAGACAGCAAAGCCTCACAGGAAACCAGTGAGCAGGTGATGCATCAAAATACTCACCCATATAGAAAGAGCGTTGAGGATGACGGTCACAAATTTAGCGGATTACTTTTCTCTCAAAGTGAGGGAATTTGGAGGTCAATCTTCCTCTTCAGGGGAGACTAAATTCCCTGTTAATGAAAATCCAGCCCCTGAGCACAAACAAAGTGACAAGCTGGTAAACAAATGAAAATTCCAGCCGGGAGCATGATAGAGTTAGGGACTGTAAAGGAGACCCTTTCAGCCATGACAAGCTGGTAAATGAGCAGCGCAGTGACCAGCACTTAGGAAGTTATGTGAGAGGGCATTGTCGCAAAAAAGGAAAGCGAGCAAATGCTGTATGTTTCTACAAACAAAATGGTGTCCTCATGAGATAATGGCGGCCACCTGATGTACTTGTAGATGAGGAATGGAGGTTGGCATCAAATTGTAGTGCCAAAGGTATCCCATAGGGAAGTGATAGGCTGCCATGATAGTCCCAGGGCAGGACACTTAGGTGTGAGAAAAAACACATGACAGCAATTAGGAGCATTTTGGTGGGCCTACAATCAGAAAAGATGTGTCTGAGTATTGTAAGACATGTCACACATGTCAAATGGGGGGCAAGCCCAATCAGAAAACTCCTACTGCTCCCATGCAACCAATACAGCGTTCTGAGAGCCATTTAGTAGGGCCTTAATAGATTACATAGGACCACTCAAAGGACCAAGGTCAGAAATCAAATCTTTACTGCATCAGTGTGCTTCCACAAAATTCCCCGAGGCTATACCCTTGAGACATATTAGGGAACAAAGTATACGTGAAAGCTATAACAAAGTTTTTCACCCTGGGAGGCCTCCAAAATCAATTCAGTTGATCAAGGATCAAATTTTCATGTCAGGTTTATTTCAACAAGTTATGGACCAGTTGGGAATTCCCAGTACAGTTCTTCAGCATAACACCCAGAATCCCAGGGGCCTTAGAAAGGTACCACCACACATTGAAAACAATGATCAACAACTATTGTTTTGAATTTGAGAGGGATTGGGATGAGGGAGTTCATCTCTGTGATTTGATAACCAGGGAGGATGTACAAGAGTTATTAGGATTTAGTCCATTGAGTTGGTGTTTGGTCACAAAGTTTAGGGGGACCATGAAAATACTGAAAGAAAAGTGGTTGGTGAAAAAATCTGTGTGAATTTGTTAGACATGTGTCTCAATTCAGACACAGGCCCAAAGAGCCATGAAATTGCCAAAAAAAATCTCAAACACGGTAGGCAAAAATGAAAAAACAGGGATGACAAAGATGCTAAGAACAGAGTATTCAAAGCCAGGTGATAAAGGTTCTGGCACTTTTTCCAATACAGGGCATCCTTGCAAGCCAAGTATCTGGACCATATGGCGATTGAGAACAAAGTGGGAGACCTTGACTATGTGATCAAAACACCCGGTAGACGTAAAAAGTGACCAATATGTCACGTAAATATGATCAAAGGGTATAAGAAAGAGATGAGAATAAGCATAATGTGAACTGGCATCTAGAGTTGATGTGTGTACAAATGGTGACATCACAGGTTAGAATCTGAGCAAAACAGCACTTTAAACACCGAAAATGAGGATGGTGTCCAAATTGCCAAAATTCGACTACGCCAATCTTAGACAAGAAATTAGGCCAGCTCCCAGACAGTCAAACAAGGTGAATTGAAAGAATTAATTCATGAGTGGGAAAAACATATTTCCTGATGTACCAGTGAGACACATGTCATAAATCATGACATTGATTTCGGCGTTTCGGAGCCAATCAAATTGCAGAAACTCAGTGACACCAGGTGTAGTGAGATGGAAGTCAAAAAAGCCGAGTCCAAACTTGCACCTTGATGCGTTTTGGGACCAATGTAACCAATACTAATTTACGAATTGCATTTAAGTAAATTTTTGGATGATAATTTAAAACTCCACCTGACAAGAATTTAACCTGCGGGAGTTTAACTCTACAAGCATACATCTGGACATAAGACAGATCAAAGGAAAAGAAAATGTCTTGGGCTGATGCCTGTCCAGAGCTGCCTAAAATTTGTTCAGAAATTTGATATACAAATTTATGTTAATATAGACTGAAGGCGCAATGCAAGAACAATATAATAAAAAAAAAGTGTAAATGGCCACTGTGTAAAGATTGTAAAATTAACCACAAAATGGTGAAGGTATAAGCCAGATTTGCGAAAATTTATTTATTCCAAAAGTTTTCTTTTTTAGGGGGAGGATGTTTCTATGCCTCCATTTTTCTGATTAAAACTTGTAAGAATATTTTTCTCAGTTTTATTTGAGAAGAGGTTTTCTCGCAGGACAAGATTTGTCTTTACTATTAAAAAGAGAGAACGGGAACTACCCCTAGTTTTTTGCTAACTGCCAAACCTGTTGAGATTGCACAAAAGGGAAGTGGGGAATTCCCAAAGAGTGTAAAAGTAGAAACTGGTTTATGCTTTTGAGATCAAATATTGCAGAAACCTAGGGAATTCCCCCACAAAGTATATTATGAAAGCTGTAATTAGATTGTGAAATTGATTTGATGGTGCAAGGTAAGATGCATAAGAATGATGTAGTGTCTATTTTTAGACTGGATTTTTGTGAAGTAAGTATATATAAGAGATTGAGCTAAGTCCCTTTCGCGTCAGCGTTGCAATCAGCCTACAGTATGGAGAGCTAGTTTTATCTACTATAATAGTTAATGGTAGATTTGAGCTCCACACAGTGCCAGGATTTAATATATTATAATCCATGGAGCCAGAGTTGCTTAATTATCTACTGTCAGCCTTTGAAGCCGAAAGTGCTGGGAATCAAAAATAGATTCCATTGTGGACAGATAGAAAATGTGGTGTTATCTTGGATGTGGATTTATTATCGTCGAGGACTTAATTTATCCTGTCGTCTGGAACTGCTGGACAAGATTAACTTCAGACGAGAGATTCCCCTGGAATATAATACCTGAGAGTTTGTATGAACTTGTGCGCTGTCATTTTGGATGCTTCGCTGTGAGGACATTCATCGTTGAACTGCAACGCTTCCAACAAAGGACACTAGTAAACCATAAGTAATCTTAACTAATTGGTCATATGTAATTGTTTTGCAGTACCAAATTCTTGAAACCAGATCAAGTAAAGATCATTAAAAACTGTTTAGGATATATAATTGTAGATATTTGTGCACCAAGGCCTCATTTATGTTGGTTTGAAGTATTTCTGACCTTAGACGTCTACGAGACGTCATAACCACTGGGGATCATTGTTTTCAAACCTAAGCACAGGAAACTACTCAACCATGAAGTTATACCCCTGAAATAACATTGAGCAAAGTTCAATGGTTAAGAACGAGTAATTTTTACAGGATTATTTTCTCATTTCATTGCTAAATTTTGGGAGTTGGGATTTGTTGTTCATTCTGTTTTCAAATGCACAATCCAATTTTGCATTTCAAAAAGACATGATTGTGCTTGCATAAACTTTCAGGAATCCGTGTAATTAAGATGCATTTATGATTTCAGCACCTTCTCGTGTATCCTTGCTAGATATCATTTAGAAAAGCTTATTCACAAAGGTTGAGTTGATCCCGATCTATGAGCAATTGCTTGTTTACCCACGGGACCCCATAAGGGCAGCCACTGTGCTGTAAATACCAAAATTGCAAATTCTTATAAGATGACGACTGAATCTTGATGTGAGATAGGTGACAAATGGAGTTACTAAGGCCTAATGGTTCAGATTATATAAAAAATCTCATCTTTTTTGAGTTAAGTCAGGGGACAAGGTGTGGATCACGAAAGACCCCTTTAAATGAATACTTTGTTCAAATATTTCATTACATCCACAAGCATTCAATTCTGTATTTTATAACAGTGCTTTAATTATTTACCTTTGAGCCAAATTGTAGACAACCTCTGAAAAAAAACACTTCCTATATTCTAAATTGTTAAAATATTTAAGTGAAAAATCAAAAACAAAAAAACAACCTAAAACAAACAAAAACCAAATACAAAATTAAAAAATTGGTCATATTTTTAAACATAAATGAAATAACTGGTGAGTATACATATGGTACATGCATACAACAATTATAGAAATCCCTTTTTTTTTAAAATAAACTTAAAGGTGGGTGACATGATAATGGGTCTGTTTTTTTTCATATGATATTTTCTACCTCACTGAAAGCATATAACCCAAAAACACAAAATGACATTACAAATTTTGAGTAATAGTTGAAGCAAAAATGGTACAAAATTATCCCACGGGAAAAGTGTTTAATTAAAGACACTATCAGGATTTGCCAAATAAGCAAATCGAACAAAATCATCAAAAATCAGATGTTGCATGATTTAACAAGTACAGGTATCCTAACATACCTGCAAATGATAAGACCAGAAGCAACCTAATAAGGACAGGATCAGAGATCTTAGTCATTAGCTTGTCCGTACGGACACCTATACAACACGTATGAATGGAGACTCCCCCCCTCCTATCTTTGGAAACTGCCGTTTTCTTCCTTTTCGTCAGTTCTTTACAGCTGGAAAAGGTAACTTAGGAGACTTCTACAGACTTATCCTTCACTTTGAAGCTATTCCTGCACATTAAAAATATTTTTCAAATCACTGATAGTGTCTTTAAATAGTTGAAGCAAAAATGTGTACCAAAATAATCCCACGGGACAAGTGGTTAATTATAATGTAGTCGGACCACATGCTGATAAAACGGTTTTCTTCACAAACATCAAAGAAAATATGCACTTTCTTCCGATAACAAAATCTCAATGTTATGGAGTAAAGTGGGAAACGAGGTGGTCGATCAGGTCACCCGCCTGCCAAGGATGATATAGGAGTTCTTGATTCTACCTCTTTAGGTAAGCATTCAAATCGTAGGGTAAACCTGTGTAAAATATAATTTCTTACAGTACCCGATTGACTCCTAACAAAATATGCCGCTGATTAACCAATCAACAATATACTGTAGGGATCTTATTAAGCTTTTCTTACCAGATCTATAATTGGAAAACTCCATGAAAAACCAATAAAATTTAAGAATAGCATATTGTAGTGTCCCGTGGCGTACCAGACCTTTGCCAAAATAGGGGGGGGGGGCAGAAGGGGTGATGAGGCATTTCTGAGGGCTTGCGGAGCTAGGGCTAGGGGTGAGGAGCTGGGCTAGGCGGGAGAGCTTAGGGCTAGGAGGAGAGGATTTACATGTAGGGCTAGAGGGGAGCTCGGGCTAGGGCTATAGCTATTTTGTAATGAATAGGCCCTACATGAAGACCAATTTTCGCCAATAACAAAATCCCAAGAGTACCAGGATTTGTCCTTACACATGTTCATGCTATTAGCAGCCACTTATAATATAACCAAAATAAACTAAATTGTCAACCCATTTAGTGTGAATTCACTTTGATGGGCTATATATAAAACGTATGTATGCTGAGGGAAGTGATAAAACATGTGTAAATCTCCCGATGTTCAAGAGGATAATTAGCTTAACAACTATAGACAGAATAAGTACTGTCTAAAATGATCAGTGCTTGATTGTGAATCATTGTACCAAGTTTCAAGTTAATTAAAAAAAAATATTACATATTTGGAAATAAAAACAAAAAAAAAAAAAAAACAAAGTTGTAGGAGTATTTAAAAATAAGTTTTATGTCTGTAGAATTCTTACAAGGTATTTTTAATAAAAAATTAGACAAAAAGATACAATGGCAGTGATGAGAAATTATGACTAAATGTCAAATGTACCCATATCTAGGCGGCTTTCAGTCTGTATGTAGCGCATATTAGGATACCTATACTTGTTACAAAAAAAAATCAACAACTGTTATTATTTAGCCATAATCAAATGCTTCTGTAAATACGGTCTGTGCACATCTCAATGTCCTGACATCTTGTCGTGCATTAGGCCTTGCGTGGATGGGCACCCCCCTTATTCAGTGGTTTTACTCCTATCGTACCCCTATTCTCACAGTCTTTTACATCGATTCGCATTCCGCACTCCTCAAGTTACCCCCCCAAATATGCATCAATTACTGCGAAACAATAAATTTTGGTTTTTTTATTTTCACTCAATTTTTATAACACAGCAATTCGTCTCAAGTACCCCCTCAAAAATTATCTGTTTCAAATTTGCCATTTGAAGAGCTAGAGCTGGACTCTTAAATATATTTTGTGTAATGTATGTTATTATTTATTAATTTATGAACTTGTGCAATAAATCTGTTTTAAGTTTTGTCTCAGTGGGTTGGAGGGATCACACCCTTTTGGGGATAGGATCTTTCTTCTGATTTCCTCCTGGCTACCCATGGGTCAGTGGTTTGATCTTCTTTCTCACTCTTATTTATGCTTTGCATTACTATGTTTATGTTTGGCTGTATTTAGCCAGATATGTAAATAAATAAATAAATAAATAAAGAAATAAATAACTAATAAAGAAATAAAAAATTTGCACAAATTCACGCTATGGAAATAATTCCTACTTTATTAGATATTTATGAATATTAAAAAGGTGTGAAAATTGTGGTTGACAAAAATTGTAAAGTATTGGTAATTGCCCAAAAGTATCAGCTTCAAAAAATACTGCCTCGCAATTTGTGGGCTAATTGATTGATTGCAACGTAAAACACTGTTGTTATCAGTTAAATCACAAAAACGTGCCCGATGAGATTTCAAAGGAATTCCACCATAATAAAGCACCCTATGGTTAGGACTTTTACATTACAGCAATCTGAAATGGGTTTCAAAAATTGGTCTTTCTTAGAAAATTTTGTAAAACTTTAAAAAATCAAAAAACTAAAAAATTAAAAACATAAATATTTTTTTTTGTTTTTTTTTTTTTTTTATGTGATGTTTAGTACAAAGGAATAATAATTAATGCCACAGAGTCAGAAGTTGGTCAAATGACTTAAAAGGGGGTTTTGTTGATCGCAGTCTCCTCCCCAACTTAAAAGTGCAAAAATAGATTTCAGGTTCATTCTATATTTCTTTGATATGTAATGATTTCATATAGATTAGACACTCCATATAGATTGCCTACCTTTGATTTTGGTACGAAATAACTTAACATGAAAACAAAAGGTGATTTGTATAGACTTACATTTCAATAGAAACATAGGCTGAATTTCGGGTTGCGCATATACAAAATTAGAAATTCCAATGTTTGTACCAAAGAAACAGGTCCGGCTTAATCCTACAGATGGGGATATTTTTGATTACACGCTTACGCCGTGCCCAAAATAAGGAATTTTCCACATTTGTTGGGGACTCCTGTATGCCAAATCTCTTGCTGCACCTTTAACAAATATTACAAATCTGAATTTTTTGCATCTGAATTGTGGCCTTGTGATAAATATGATGCCGAATCTGCATGACAAAGGGGATTTCTCATAGCAAATGTGGAATTTTTTTGTAATTTCTAAGAGAAATTAACAACACAGTGCGCCTGGGGCACTACAAGATAAATGTAACATTACAATATATGTTCAGAATCAACTAAAACATTTTGGAAATAACCTAAAAGAGGCTGGAATCACAAAGATTCACTTTCTTTGTTAATTTATTTTCACAAAAAACATTTTTTTGTATAGAGAAAGCCCTATAGAAGAACTGAGTCATTTTTTCCAACTTTTTCGAAAAGCCACAATTTTCTAAAAAATTGTTGGGAGAATAGTCCAATTTCTCAATCTGAAGCCAAAATTTTCCTATTTACTAAAAGGTTGAAATTTTTAAGAGAAAAAAAAAGAGGCAAATTTGATGTAAAATTTGGTCCAAAAATATGCATTTCTGGTGTAGTATGGGTCCCTTTTTTGCACAAAATTGGTATTGTATATTGGGATAGTATAGATTGGGTACTCCAGAATTCTCAGAGGCATGGCCCTACCCAAACCAGCTTGAGAACCCCCGGATCTTAACATAGAATGGTGAAGGAGGAAAGGAGGCAGGACAGTCGGAAGGAGAGTGGTTCAACATCAGACCCTTAAAGAATGACCCTTTTAAAGCACACAGCATTTCAGAAATTAGAGAAACTGTGGACGTATTTTTTTAACTATGTAAACATGTTTTTAATTTCGCAAACGGTACTAATTTCGCAAGTAAGAATTCGCGAAATTAAATCTCCCAGAAAATATTACCCAAGTACATCAGCATCATACACCAAAATTTCAAATTTGGTGAAATTTAATACCTCGCAAAAATGTCGCCAATCGCAAATTCGTGAAAAAAAAGTAACAAGAGAAACGGAACAAAGGGGGGAACAGGAGACAGGGGGTAGGGGGGGGACGCCCCATCCTCCTCTCATCTCCCTCTAACCCACCCCCCTTGCTCTACTTCCCCCGACTCTACCCTACTGCCCCCACCCTCACTTTCTCCTTCTCTTACTTCAGACCCCTTTTCTACCCTATACCCGAAATACTTCGCCTCCTATTTTTGAGTAACCAGATTTTGTTGTTCATTTAAGATTTCAAGTAGTATCACATGCTGTTGACTTAAAGGTGCTTGTGCCGATTATGTGTATGGTGTTTCTACTTGATATGCGAGCCTGGCACTGCACATACACCCATCAAGTACCGTGAGAAAAAAAACTTGCGGGTTTGATGGTAGCCCAAAAATGAATGTGCCAAGCCCTATTCAATATGTGTAATATTATGGTTAACCACTAAAATGGCAGTTTTTTGTTTATATCGTGGAATGTAATGGATTTGAGGGCTCAAATTCAGGACGACCCATGAGAAAAATCAGCCTTTCATCTGATAAAAAAATGATACTACTCCGGGTAAATCAGGGGGGGGGTCCCGAACCTGATTGGAAAATGCACCGTTTAATGATAAAGTCAGCAAAAGTTAGAGACTTCAATCCTTACACCCCCCCCCCCCCCCCCCCCCCCAAAGCTCTACAACACACAGGTGAGAAAGCTTGCTGAATTTTTAGAGTGTCTTATTCCGCATTGTCTTTGGGATAATTGACTTACCTAAAGTAGTAAAAAAATTTTATATTCAGATGAAAGATATTTTTTTATTGGGGTCCTTGAATTTTAGCATCACATCCAAATCATTTCGTTTAAAAGATAGAGATCAAATCAAATAAAATGTACAGTTTTAATGGTTCAACCATCAATATTAGCACCGTTGTAATAGAAGCGATAATGCATACTTGCAATGGCTATCATAAAAACTACAAGTTTGTTCCCCAAAAAACTCAGCGGGGACTCCGGTGAGTGTATGCCAGGGCCAGACTCTCCTATCAAGTAGATCACATGTACACTTAAAGTGGGAAAAGCCAACCTTTAAGTATGTCTATAATGGTAGAACAATTTTACATTGTAAGTATTATCTTACGGACAGTATGAAGTCAAGTTGTAGTTAGTAATAAATGGTACCAGTAAAGGGATCTAGTTGTCAGCAACTATTGTTGTAACATGTGGTCTCCACCATATGACGTTTGATGGTCCTGAACATTTTGTTTACCGTATTGTTATTGACTTCAACACAGACAAATATATAAAAGTTTAATATTCTAGCTAGTGTGAAGTGAGTTCATATAGCAAATGGAAAATGGTTAAAAGATAAATGGGAGAACTACAGCATAGGAGCACTCTACATTTTTCAGTCTGTGCAACGTGACATCTCAATAAACGTTTTCAGGTGACTGACCTCAAATGACCTCTATGACATTGACCTCAAACCTAAAATAAACCACAACCTCTCCTTGTATTGGGTTCACTTAGAATCAAAGAATCATTCCAAGCAAAAAGGGTTACTACCATCCACTTTTGTGCATACAGGGACACGCTCACCCGCCTGCCAGCCCATATCCAGGCACACACTTGCATATGCAAGCACATGCTATGCGCATCAGTACCCACAATCACCACACAATTACCTACCGCAAAAAGACCTAAAATATACCCCTACACAAATACAGGTGCAAATTGTACTACATAAAGATGTTGAAAGTTAAAATATAGAGAGGGCAAATATTGCTAAGCTAAGTTTCTAAAACTCGGTAGCGTTACCAAAGCGGAAACAACCTAAATTATGAAAAACAACAAATACGCAAAAGCAAACATTGCTGTCAAAATATTGAAACTCAGTCCATCAGAGAACTTCCATACCACATATCTTACATTCCAGCCAACATCTGAATCTCGGAAAACAAAAACCCAATTTGGGCCCGTCTATGATATCCCCGTGCCATTCAGAAAATGGAAGCAAAATCCTAAAACAACAAGATGGCCTGCAAAAATGCACCAAATGCCCTTCAGAAACAGCTCTATTATTTATAAGGGTTACGTGACCAATAGAGAGAGTGTGATATCAGGAACAGGCTTTAAGTTTCAACCCAAAACTTCCTACTAGGAGTCTACATTAAACTTAAACAATGCCAATTCAGAATCTTATTAGGGCAGTTTTTTCTCATTCTACTAAACCAATTGTAAACATTACTAGGAACAAAAAGCATATTTTTTATCAAGTCTAGAGGGAGCATCCTCAATTCACGCCTGTAAAATGAAAGGGACAATAACTTTGGAGAATCTGGATGAAGTTGCAGTGGACAGCGAGTCGAAAAGGACAGAGCTGTAAACTATAGTGTCAAAATGTGCAATACTTATGGGGGTAAACCGATACGCCCCCCCCCCCCTAGCATAAAATATCCGCACGAGCTGCAATCGGAGGAGAAACTTAATTCCCCGAGGCAAGTGACAATATTATATTCCTTTGTCACCTCTAGGCAATAACATTCAGTAGATATTTCCTGGTTTGTCAGCATGGAGAATGGAAAATTATTCCTGCGAGACAATTTGGTTATGGAATTGTCATTAATGTTTAATCTATTATTGTGTTGCAATTAGCTTGAAATGAGTTGCAGTCTAAGGGATTCGAAGCGAGTCTTATTCCGAAACATCGGAAAAAAATCATCAAAATTCTATTTATTATATTTTTGTTACTGGCATGGATATGCGAACATAACCTGCAAGTGGTTGGATTGAAATCCGTGTACAAAGAGACAAGCCAGTACTTTTGGTCTGATTCTGTAATTCTATACGTGCGTATCAAAATTACGACTTTGAGATCCAAAAAAGCCTTGCCCACTGTATATCACCAGATTTTTCAGCGTGATATTGTGCACCATGATCAATAAAGTTTACCTCAAACACAAACAGTATTGATATTTGGTTATTTTGTACTGTGTAAACTGCAATCAGATGTTTAGTGCAGATTTTGAAATGCCGTCGCTGTATGTTATTTGCGGGAGACGGTTATGACAATTTTCCTCTAAAACTGCATTTTTTTCACTATTTGGTGGTTGTTTCATCATTAAAGCAGTTATATGGAATGTACACCAATTATCCTGATTTAAAGTTTAAAAAAGGCCATTTCAACATTTTTGCGATTCGCTTCGATTATCGCTGCTAATCCCTTTAATGTCATGGAATCACACCCTGCTGAAGAATGAAATATAATGCATCTGGCTATTCTTTACATGCACTAGTTGGGTTGAATTATAGCAAAATTGGTCAAGGATGGGTGGGATGGATAGTTGTGAAGTCATTACATGTAACCACTGAACTTTTTTAGGAATGTCTCAACAAAAGTGTGAAACACAAAGTGTAGTGTTTTCCGTAACTTGCATCAAGGAGTCAAAAAACTGAAGGACCGATACGAGGTCCAACTAACTTCCTTATTTAAGTAAACAAAGGTATAGTGATGTCACCCTAATCTCCAAAGGGCAAAAATAAGTGCTTCTAAGGTTGCACCACCACCAATACACTGCCATTATTTCTCTACAAAATGCCCTGACTAAAACACCAAGTTAAAGATTACAAAGTGACTCGGGTTCCTAGCAACAGCATTTTTCTTAGAAACCTACTCTTCTGCTTACCATTCACTCATGAAAAAACACTATGGTTACCAGAGAAAATTTCGAGCTACGGGAGCACGAAGAACTACAAAAGTTGTGAGCTTCTCTCGAAAAACTAGCTTCTGTCCCAAAGCAGAAAGCCTCACAGACTTCTGATCTCAATAGTTTGTTAGTTTGTATCTTAGAAAATTTTCACGCCAAAAAAGACCCAAAAAGTTGCAGGTTTTAATTATATTTTTTCTTTTAACTTACAGGGCTTACAAGTGAACCTTGCAAAAAAATAGGGGTAAATTAGGACCAAAAAACCCAAGAATATAGGGATAAATAGGGTTAAATTAAACAAGATAAGTATGGGAAAATAAGGGATTTTTATGTATTTTTACTTGGAATGTAGCGCCTTTCCCTTGTATAACCGGCGCAATTTTAATACATTAGAAAGATATGTGCCAACAATTGCGCCGTCTCTGACGTTTGACTATTAATAGTCCCATGTTGTGGGTTTCAATTAAATAAATGAGAGGGGAAATGCTTACCGACTGTGCCCCCTATCCCTATTTGTATTTGTTTAGGAATCAACAGTTCCGTAGAGTGTAATGATGATTCTATATAAGTCAAGTCATTGGAGTTTTGACCTTATTTGACGTTGGACCCAATTATTCCATAGGTCAAAGAGTGTTGTTTGGGAAAAAATTGCAATAAGTTTTTAAATTATTCATTTTGAAGATACATTGGAACCTCCACTAAAGGTGCTTGTTACGATCAAGTCTATTGTGTTCTCTACTTGATATGAAGCTGACCACTTGCACATACGCCCCATCAAGTACCGTGGGAAACAAACTTGATTTTGATGGCCACGCAACGCACCCCAATAAGGACATATCGCAAAGCCCTATCCTTACTGTGCGAATATTGATGGTTAAACCACTAAAACGGCAGTTTTTCGTTCATATCTGGGAATGAAACGTATTTGAGAGCTCATATTTCAGGAGACAATGAGAAAAACAGCTTTCATCTGATATCAAAAATTGATACTACTTCCGGGTAATGAAATCAGGGGGGTCCCAAACACGATCGGAACATGCACCTTAAACAGTGGAAAATTGTACATGTGCATTCATGCTATCTTCTGGCAACACAAATAGGGTGTATATTAGAAGTGGTACTAGCATCTGTATATCCCTTTCTTATCAACACTTATGTAACAACTATGCAATATCAGCACGTGAATCCAATATACACCAATGTATCATTACCAAGGAAGTTGCATATGAATTTTTTTTTTCTCAAAACATGGTTCAAGGTCACAGGGGTTATTAGAGGGTAATCTGTGTCCACCCCACGCCTTAGCCAGTGGTTCTTTTTGTACAAATCTGGTGGGCAATTTATAGATTTAATAAAAAAGGTTTGGCATTGTCAAGGGTAATGTAGGGGATCATTAGAGGTCAATCTGTGGACACTCTGTGTAATCTTGGGCCATTTGAGCATGATTAAACATAATACCTCATTTGATAAGGAAAATTTTGCCATTGAAATAAAAATAGGGGTCTCAAAGCTCACATCGGGGCTCATTAGGAGGTCAATCGTGACAACCTGTATGAGTTTGGGGCGGGTATTGTCCCCGCCGAACACGTTCGGAACGGGGACTATTAAATGAGCAGCGGTCGTTCGTCCGTTACGTTCGTCCGTCCTGGATAAAAATGTTAACCATGTTGTATACGATTTTCTGGAGTTTCGTTTAAGGGCGGACAATGATGTAGCTGGGTGGAAAGAAGCGGGTGGGAGAGTTCTTGACCTGATTAGTTTCCGATTTTGGGCTTAAAATATGCTAATTAAGTCTCTAATTTGCATAATTTATGAAAATGTTCCTCCAAGCCCTGTTTACAAGTTTCTGGAGTTCCGTTAAGGCATATAATGATGTCTTGTACGGGTGGAAGGAAGGGGCTCTGAAGAGTTTTTGACCTGATTACAGTTGGGGCGTATTTCGGCAAATTGAGTATGTAAATGAGCTAATGAATATGCACAAAATCAGCGTATTGCCATTATTTTTGACGCTGTACATTCGATCTCAAAATTCCTGCGCTGCATGACAGCGTATCAATGGGGCATATCTTTATTGCAATTTGAAAGTATGTGATATATGCGGCCAGCGGCCTTAATATGCAAATGAGCTAATAAATATGCATAGTGCTGTATCTCTGAAAAACGGTACATGGATAGGCAAAATTCCTTCGTTACATGAGAACTATGTGGGAGGGGGTGGGGTGTTGGAGGGGTGGGGTGTGGGGAGGGGGTGGATGTGTTGGGGATGGGGGGTGGTAGGTGTTGGGGAGGGGGTGAGGTATTGGGGAGGGGGGTTAGGATTGAGGGGGTGGGGAGGGGGGGTAGGGTTGGGTAAGGAGTTGTGGGGTGTTGGGGAGGGGTGGGTGTGCAGGGGTTTGGGGTGGATGCTTGAGGGGGTGTTGGGGAGGGGTGGGTGGTAGGGTTTTGCCGGGTGTTTGGGGATGAGATGGGGTTGTGTTCGTGGGTTTTGGGAGGGGGGGGGTGTGGTAGGTGCATTTATCGCCTGTTAGTGAGCGCGACATTCGGCGGGGACATATTTTACGCATCGCGTAAATACGAGTTCGCCTGTTTTTTTGCAAGTGTGATGGTCATAGCACCCTAACTGCCACAAGAATGACATTTTAAACAATTCACAGAGTGCCTTGACTTTGCTTTGACCTGTGACCAGATCATACCGAAATGTGTGATAGCCAATATGGTCCTTTTGTGCAAGAGTCGTCATTTCCCTCAAGATCTTCCGGGGCGTGTGCCTGTGAGCCCCCCCCCCCTCCAAAAAAATATTTAAACAAAGCAAATATTGTAAGTAAATCCTTCAGAAGAAATGGATTTTTTTTTACCAAAAGACCCCCCCATGAATGGGTAAGGGTTCACGGCCAGCTGCACACCCTCAACCAAACCCAATCTGAGTAGCCCTCTGGAGAGCATCAATTTTGCATTATTGTTTTATTAAAAATCAAAAAACAAAAAAACACGCGTTTTTAACCTAATTTTGTAAAGAATATTAAAGGAAGTGGTCCTATGATTTCCGACAAAGCATATTTCTGTTTTTTACCCTAAACAAAAGATTATGCCTCAAGTCATCAATCCAGAAAGGGCCTAACATTGACAAAGGACTTGAAAGCTGACTCTTTATACATGTAGCCCATTGCAATTTAAATTGGAGATACCCAATTTTTGTAGTGCTTGTTTTAAAAGCTCCTTTTATGCACATTTAGACTCTGAAAAGCAATACTTTTGATCAATCTGTTTAAAACCAGGCAAACATTAATTTTTATTTTTCTGTGGAGAAAAAAAGTTAGGGAAATATAGGGATTTGGAAGTTTATAGGATTTATAGGGATATGGTCCAAAATATGGAAATATCTAATTATAGTGACGCTGAGCCCTGACTAGGTGTCAATTTCTTTTTTACTCTTCTTTAACATAATCATGAGGTTGACAGACCCATCCCTAAACCCTGTACTAGCCTAATCAAAACTCAAACCATTCCAACTTGGCTTTTCTTACAAGCAGCATTCTGATTATCCTATTCAACTAATAAACAGGCCCATCATCCCTTGGTAAATCTAATTTTAAACTTGTCATACTTGTTCCTAATTCTGAAACATTTTCCGAAGTAGCCATTAACTGCTGTATCGCCATACAAAAACATAAAATTTGAAATCTTTCCATCTGATTTATTTTTCCTGTCCTTCAGGTCTGCCCAAGTCATCCACTTTAAATTCCGTTGACAGAGCCCACCTCTTGGACTTTTACAAACCCCAACATCTCCCAGCCATCTATCCTTTGCCCATCATTTTTTAGAAAGGAATTTAACCCTGTACATACCTCCAAAGGAAAACACAAACCGATGTTTTCGAACTCGGCTTCTCTTCCATCCCTCTTGTCTGTCCGATTTCATCCCATTCAACTTCAATTGACAAGGTCCACCTCTTGAACTTTGTAAATCCTGAATTTCTATGTATCCCTCAAAGCCAGATTTACCACAAACAAATAGGACAACCACCGGGCTTGCTCCGAGCAAAACCGTTTTTAAGACATGTCAAGACGCACTGAGGCATTGTGTGTTTAACACCGGCGTGTTTTAAAAAGCCTGATCCATAAAACCATCCTATGAGATGGATGCCCTGGTAAGTTTTCTAACTATAATTCATTTACTTTCAGTAGAATGGCCCCATCTTAGTACGGGGACTGCACTTGCTCGATGCTTCCTTTCCTTCTGAGCCATTTCTGAAGACAATTCTGTAATTACTTATTTTTAAAACAATCTGGCAACTCTAGTGTAATTAAGATGGCCCCTATACATAATAGTGTTGTAATAATGTTAGTGTCGGTAGGTGAAATTAAGACAGAAAATTATCACATCCTATTGAAGATATGCAAATGAACTCATTAATATTCAACCAGGCAGAAATATATACATCAACAAGCTTCATGTTCTCTACCCTGCATGAACTAAGTTTACATTCACTGGCCTTTAGACAGTAAAGTGATAATATAAGTTAATTGGCCATTTGTAGTAGGTGGAAGTGGTGTTAAATAAAATAATTAAATTTGATGAATGATCTCATTAATAATCGCAACCTGTTGAAAATGAAACACCAGACCTCATACTCTATCACCTACATGTACCAAGTCGAAGTCATTGCTTTAAGGTGGTAGAGTTGGATTAATGAATTACTTTCAGCCTGCCAGACCCCACTCGGGGAAGTAATCACAATTATTCAAATTAGCTTGGTTACAGAAGGCAGCTTGCAGGCCACACCCAACAAACAAACCCTTTGGGCACTGTACTTTTTTTCTGGTTGGAGAAGATGAACATTTTTTATTCAACCAGAAAAAAAATAGTAGTGCACAAAAGTTATGTCTTTTGGGTGATTGGACAAGATAATCAATTTTGTCTTTCTTCAGAGCAGCTAGAGTACATGTATATCATTAGGGGGAAAGCTTTAACTACCAGAATGCAAAATGAAATTTTTTGGAGGGCAAAAGTGAAATTCTGGGGGGTTAAGTATCAAATATATATTTTGGCCCAAATCGCTGATTTTTCCCAAAATTTTGTGATTTTTGGCCCCAAATCGCCGAATTTTGCCAAAAATCCCTTATTTTTCTTTCGGCCAGGAGGGCAAACTAGGGGGCAAGAAAAAAATTAGGGGGAAAAAGCCCCCCATGCCCCCCGTGGCACCGCCACTGCCTAGTCATTTTAATAACTCTTAGTTCCAACTTCATGAACACATCAGATCCCATCGCAAATGTTCTCACAAATCCCCTTTTCAATTTACATGCCATCCATCACCAAGAGAATTACAAACTCCTTATTAAGATGCTTCTCTCGATCCGCTCTAAGACGAAGACAAAGACGGAAAAATAAAAAGTGAAGATCAAGAACATCTCCCGGGACTTGTCTGGACCAGGAAATGAATGTCCATTTTGAGATGCAGGCGCTCTCGTTTCTCCGGTGCTATTTATCCAGTCTATGCGCTGTAAAAACAGGCTTTATCCCCAAGGTGGCTCCAAATAGGGGGCAAGAACCTCTACCAAAGCATCAACTGTAGCCAATGATGATGCGGGCTTTTAGCATCAAACCGGTCAGGCAAAGGTGTGATTATGGGTGATTATGCACTGACAATGATGAGGAGAGCCTCAGTAATGCTATTTTTATTAGTGGTGGGCAAAACTACTCGGTACCCGAAATTGATTAATGGTTGAATTTTAGAGACCGATCACTATTTACAGTAGGGGAATAGCAGGTTTTACTTTTTTTCAAATTCCATCATGTTGTAGGAAAACAAATTCATGTCCCCCCCCCCTTTGATCCCCTCACCATTATCACAGCCAAAGATTGGCAGTAAATGATGAAGATAAGAGAAGAGGCACCACAATCGGAGGTTCAGAAGCATAGCCTGTCCTGTGGATGCTAAAAAAGAACAGCTGACTCTGGAAGATGGATCTACAAGATGCAAGGTTATTTTTCATTCAGGGGTGGTGGCTGCATGGACTGGAGAGAAAGGGGCCATCCGCTAGTCGTCTCATGGCAGCAAAACTGATGGCAATAAAAGCATAATTTGCTGGCATAAGTTGCATCCCCCCCCCACCTAGGCAACTTGTTTGCACAGGTCTGGTCCTTTGAAAATGATTGAAGTGATCACTATATAATTCTATGGTCTAGCTTGCACTTTGCAGGGGTTCGAACCCAGGCACAAGCCAGCTACCAGGGATGAAGGGGAAAGCAGCTCTCTTTTTCTATTAAAAATCAACAATTTATATTATCATTTAACATGACTCTATTTAAAAAATCCATGATTCAAGATTCACATTAGACCATTGATGACTTCAGCAAACAACGCAACATTTAAAATGGAGTGCAATTAAGTACCTGTACATGGCCACAGCAATTCGGACTTATCCTTCACTTTTCACTTTTCTGCAATTTTAAAATATGTTGACTCTTTGGTGGGATCTTTCTTCATTATGCTCAGAAGTTTTTTTTTTTGCAAACTAAAAGGTATTTGAATACATATTGCCATATCAAAATAAAACCTTTTATGCAGTTGTTTCCTCCTTGACCATTCACCTAATACAACAGTGGCGCACCAGGGGGGGCATGGGGGGCATTTCCCCGCCCACACCCCCCAATTTTTTTCTGGCCCCAGTTTGCCCCCCCCCCTAGTAGGCGAAATCCCAATGAAGGATTAGGGGCAAAATTCAGTGATTTGGGGCCAAAACTCGTTGATTGTGGGCCAAAATTGGTGAAAAAGTTCCAAATTTTTCATATTTTGTCCCCCCAGAAATATTGCCCTCTTTTTGCCCCCCCTAAGATTTCACTTTGCCCCCCCCCCCCTTTTGCCCCCCAGAAAAGAGTGTCTGGCCGCCGCCACTGAAACCAACATGTACACCCCTTTGTGTGAGATCGCTTTCTCAAATTAATATCCCGGTTGTTGTTATTCACCTAAATCCTATTCTTATTAAATGCTGCCCTAGAGATTTTGAAATAAATTTTTTGTGTGTGTAATAATTAGAATAGTAAACTGGAACTAAGGAAGCACCTAAATGCTCAATTCCAAAGTTTGAGCAAATCAGAATTTTTCGTTTTTCATGCAAATATTTTATGTATACTGTTATTTATTTATGGATACTCTGTAAAACAAAAATTCGGGATCCAGAATTTGTTAACAAGTTGGTGATTTTTCTAGATGAAGGACTTTGATTTGAGCATAGCTATTTCACACAGTGTTTTAGTATATAGGGACCAGCATTAATCCATGGCCAGATCGCTAATAGCCTCTTCCCCAGAAAAGGCCCCAGATTTTACCGGAAGAGGTCAACATTTTGGTATCAGAAGAAGCTACTATTTTTCCTCATTTATCCGTGAAATCAGAGCAAAGGATGTATGGTTTGAAGCTATGAGCGAAATGTGTCCCATTTTTTTGTCGACCAATATTAATTACACAGTCCTATCATCTTATAAATCACGTTTTTAGCTCTCGCATCAAAACGGATTGAGACTATCGTGCAAACTTTAACAGAGTGGTGTTTGAGTGAACGCTTATCTGACAGATGAAAACTTTGTATCCTTAAATCGGCCATCCCCCCTTTAATAGTGCAAAATTCTGATTTGTTTGAAACTGGAGGGTGCTCTCCTCGTAAAAGCTGAGTCAACCTTTAATAGTATTACACCGTTTCTCGACCCCAACTTCCAAAATATTTGTCAACTGCTTACCTTCTCTCCAACTACTAAGTTCACAGATACATAATACCATATGTACAATATATCCTCAACATATACCACAACATGCATAACACAGTTGTACTTTAATGTGCACTGCAAGTGCATACCTCTCTACGGAATCAGATTCTGTAAAACTACCTTTTAATGTCTCATTGCCTTGGGGTAAGTTCAATGACCAAAATGCACCACTGTACCCTATAAAAACAAGGTGGTTCGCGAACCACAAGTGTCGCCTGTTGCGCGATCACTTGCTTTATGAGAAGTTTGGCAAATTGATGGTAGAAAGAAAACAATGCACTGGAGAACAGGTGTTACACAAAACATAGAGGTTTGATATAAAATTGGGCGATTAAGCCCAAATTCAATGGTCGAGCTAGAGTTGCAAAAATAGTGGGCGAGACGCCCAGTCGAGCCAATATTTTAAAAAGCATAGCGAGACCCATTAATATTGGGCGTAAATTCATCCAATTTTTATCATTATCCATGTTTTGATCCGATATTTTCCCACACTTTGGACTCCTCAAACAGATAATGAAGTAATAGGGCATAGTGTTTAACCAGCAGAGCATTTAAAAGGAGGTAACACGAATGTAAAAAAAATACATAACGGCTGCTGGCCGCTAGTGTCGCTGCCAGTTGCGGTGTGTGTGAATGGCGTCAAAGCTTGACATGAGGTCACCAAGGGCACATGGGTCACAAAGGTCACCTGGGATCACAAGGTCATCTGGGATCACAAAGGTGACATGGGGGTCCCCAAGGTCACATGGGGTCACAGAGGTCACATGGGGTCATAAAGGTTGCATAGGGGCACACAAAGGTCACATGGGTCACAAACGGTCACACGGTCACCAAAGTCCAAGGGTCACAAAGGTCACATGGGTCACTGAGGTCACTAGGTCACAGGGTCACAAAGGTCACATGGGGTCACCAAGGGACACACCCCCCCCGCCCCAACCACCCCACCCCACCCCGTGCACCCACCCTTCCCCCAGGCACCCCATGTTGACCCCCTCCCTAAACAAACCTGCCCCTCCCTGAAACCTGCCCCCTCCTGGACTCTGACACACCCCCCCCTCCGCGTCGCATCACACGACCGCTCCCCAGCACAACGATTTGTGAATGGGCTAAGGGTGACGTGAGGTCACAAGGTCGCATGGGGTCACAAAATAATAATTGGGCGAGAAGACGCCAGTCAGTCGAGCCCAATGTTTAAACCTAATAGCGAGACCAATTATATGGGCGTAGATTCAAATCATCCAATTTGATCATTATCATGTTTTGGATCCGATATTTTCCCACACTGGACTCCCCAAACATGATAATGAAGTAATAGGGCATAGTGTTTAGCCAGGAGAGCATTTTAAAAGAGTGTAACCAAAAGGTAAAAAAATTACATTAACGGTGCTGGACCGTAGGTAGTCTGCCATTGCGGTTTGTGAATGGGGCAAAGATCACATGAGGTCAAGGTCAAATGGGTCACAAAGGTCACCTGGGATCACAAAGGTCATCTGGGATCACAAGGTGGACCTGGGGTCACCAAGGTCACATGGGGTCAGAGGTTTCCACATGGGTCATAAAGTTGCATAGGGGCATCAATGATCACATGGGGTCACATGGGGTCACCAAGGTCACACGGGGGCACCAAGGTCACACGGGGTCAAAAAGGTGCATGGGTTACAAAGGTCACAGGGGTCACACAGGTCACACGTGTTGTTCAACAAGGTCACAAGAGGTCACAATGGTCACATGGTGTCACAAGGTCACATGGGGTCACAAAGGTAACAAGAGGTCACAAAGGTAACATGGCGGTCACAAGGTCACAAAGATCACATGGGTCACTGAGGTCACATAGGTCAACATGGGTCAAAAAGGTCACATGGGGTCACCAAGGACAAACACACCCCGCCCACACCCACCCCGCCACCACCCCAACCCGTGCACCACACACCCTTCCCCCCTGCACACCATGTTGCCCCCTCCCTAACACACCTGCCCCCTCCCTGACACACTGCCCCCCTCCCTGGCATCACCCACCCCTCGGTTCGAGATCCCACCCGACCGTTCCCAGCAAACGATTTGTGAATGGGATAAAGGTGACGTGAGGTCACCAAGGTCGCATGGGGTCACAAAGGTCACATGAAGTAACCAAGGTCACAGAATGTCACCAAGGTCACATGAGCCACCGACCCCTTCGAACACACCCCGACCCCTCTGACACACACCCCGACCCATTCTGACACCCCCCTCCCCGGCGCAGCCCCACCTTGCCACTTTACCACCCCACCCTGCCCCATCCCTATGATTCACACACAAGATGTATGTATGGTATAGTAGTTTTTCCTTGTAGCAAAGGAATTTTGCATATCGATGTACCATTTTAGCGATTTTACAGCAATTATGCATATTAATTAGCTCATTGCATACATAAGCTGCAACAGTATCAGGAACTTTTTCAAATGGCAAAAGAAGATGCGCACCATATGGGTTCTTGTGCAGTGAAGGACATATTTTGAGCACATCCGATGTACCGTTTCAAAAATTTATAGCGATTTATGCTATTTTTACATATCAATTAGCTCATTTGATATGTAATTCAACCAAAATATGCCCAACATCAAAACAGGTCCAGAACATTCTTTAACCCGCTTCCTTCCACAAGTACATTATTATACGCCTCACGGAACTCCAGTAACTTGCACACAAGCCTTGCCAGGGAGGAGGGAAAAGGCGTTGTCCTTTGACCGGCCAAAAAAAGCTAATTAATATTCATGAATATGCAAATTATAATCGCAGCCAAAAGCTACACATATTATTTTGGCACATCACATTATTCACCCTACCAAAGGGTGAAGGTAAATCGGGAGGCGGGAATTAGCGTTTAGCCAGCAGAGCATTTCAAAAAAAAAGGTTAACCGAAATGTCTGAACAATATGCTATGCAAATAAGCTAATTAAAATTCATGAATATGCAAATAATGCAGCCAAAAGCTACACATATATTGGCACCTCACTTATCATCCTATCAAGTTTGAAAGTAAATCGGGGGGATAGCGTTTAGCACCAGAGCATTTTAAAAACGGTTAACCGAGTAATAAGAACGGACATACACACGGACACACAGAAATTTGGACTAGTAGTGCCTCCATGACCTTCGTTCAGGCGACACAAAACCTGTGGGTGTGTTTTTGGAATTAGGGAGGGGTCATATTTACGCCGGGGGAATGGAGTATTTTGAGGGGAACCCGAAAAAATTTTGGAAGAGAGAGGGGGGGGGGAACGTTGATATTTGTTCATCAAGGAGAGGAGGGGAACATGAACTGTTAAAGGGGGAAATCAGCATGATCAAGGGGGGGAGTGGGACGTGTGAATATTTTTGAACGGACGCGAGGGGGGAACGCGAAAACTTTTTGGCCGAAAAATGAGAAAAAAAAGTTGAAATACTCCATTCCCTGGCATAAATAATTGACCACTCCCTTAACTATAATCACCAGAATGCATTGTGCTACTTATCAGAAATCCCTATGCATTAGGGTCACTAGAGTGTCCGAAATAAATAACTTTTGATCCTTAAGGGGCGTGATTCCGATCTGTCTTTGCGGCACCCCCCTGATTACCCGGGGGAATAGTAGTTATCAATTTGTTATCAGATGAAGGGCCGTATTTTTCTCATTGTCATCTGAAATTTGAGCCCTTCAAAATCCCTTTCATTCCCAAGATATAAACAAAAAAAAAACGAATTTTAGTGGTTAACCAGCGATATGCAGACAGTATTGAATAAGGGCTTTGCAACATGCATTACTGCGTTTCTACCATCAAAACCGCAATTTTGTTTCCACGGCTTGATGGGGTGTATGTTGCAAGTGCCAGGCTCTCATATAAAGTATTGTAGAGAAACACAAACACATAAATTGGAACAAGCACAGGAAACATGGAAGAGTAGAGTTGGTGAAATTTTTTAGAGTTGAGACCTGCCAGGGGCAGATTGCATAGTCCATAGTGCTGCATATTTTAACTAAAATACCTGTTTGATGTGCGGGCATTTCACTGATGGCAGACCTTGAGAAAGTATATCTTGTTTTGGTTTTCCAACTTTTTAAAATCTTTAAACGTACACATATATTTGTGTTAGCCATAACTAAGGAAACATGCAATTCTTCCTATGACTTTCTTGTTCAACTTTAACTTCTTTTGCCTGTAAATTTCTCAATATTTAGGCACTCATTCCCATGAGCTGAAATGAAATTTCTTACTATTCTCCTTAATTTTGGCATGTTGCAATTAATTTTTTGACCCAGGAAGGCAGGGTCATGGTTGACAAGGACCAGAAGAGGATTGCCAAAGTTGACAGGGTCAGCCTAACAAAGTAAAAGCAATAGTAGTGCAGGTTGTAAATAGCCAATATTGTAAACCTGTGAAGACTTACTGGCAATATAACATACATTTAAAAGCAAAAAAGCTAAACATTTTATTTTTAACATGGTGAAAGTTATTTTTTTTCTCAATTATTTAGAAAGATGCCATCAAAATTTTAGGGTTGGGATTTATTCCGTTTTATTCAAAGTTACGATATAGGCCTACATTAAGCATTACACTCTCCCGTATAAAGGATGGGAGTAGGGAATTTTTCAACCGGCGATGATTAAACATTTTTGGCTTTCTTGTCAAGATTCATCTCGCTGGAAAATACTGCACAGGCGTTTCTCTTCATCCACTAAGTTTCTCCTGTAAAAATAAACAACTAGATGTTTGGAGTAAAAGGAACAAGGTGAACTCTCTGAACACCTGTCAGGGTAAGGGCTGGTTCTGGCCCTTTCAGTTGAGGGTTTAATTTGAAAGGGTAAAAACAGCACAGGACCATGTGTCATCTGCCCACCCCCCCCCCCCCCCCACCCCCCCCCCCCCCCCCCCCCCCCCCCATTGTGAAGGTCACCAACTTGTGGACACTACCAAAGAAAAACCCATTGTATATGAGCATTATGAAAATCGATCAAAATATATGGTGAAAATATAAAGGAATTTTAAATTCTGAACATTTTGGGGCCATGACTAGATAACCTTTGACATCTGTGATAACTGTTGGGCACTACCCAAGGACCATTAATGCATGTGCCATGAATGAAAAGGTGTGCATGGTATAACGAAACCACAGGCCAATTATGTTTGGGGTTAACATTTGGGGTCAACCATTTTTTTACTACCGAACCAGAATTACACACACGTACAAAGACAGACACACACCAACAAAGCAATCCATATGTGCCCTCTTGCAGCGACACAAAAAAAGAAATATGACATGCCTAACCGGTGCTGTAAACGTTTTACTGCGTGAAAAAAAAATAACATGGTGAAATTATACAATAGTATATAACATTGGCAAATCCTTTTATGGAACTATCATACCAATGTTGTCTACTGCAGGCCTTACAAGACAGACTGGGTTCGTCAAACATGGCCCCTCGTGATAGTAGAAAGTCCTCGATCTTTCCTCGACATTCCGGGAAATCTCCCGACCAGCACGGTTGAAGTTTTAGCAACATGATTGAAGTATCTCCAAAATCTTCCAAGTTGCCAATTCAACCTTGCTTAACTCTATAAGACATCCAAAATACAGTAAGGGAGTTGTTGAAGCTGAAGATCTAGCTGTCAAAAATCTTTTCAGGCAGTTACCAAACAATCTTACAACAGCTATAATGAAGACACTCACTGCATTGTCCTGCCGTTGTATCCCAGACCGGTGTTTTTTTTGTTTTTTTGTTTGTAAATTCTTTTTGTCTGTATTTTCCTGGGAACCGAGTATCATAACCCTCAAATACAGCCCAGCCTTGCGACCAATACTGGTTGATGTAATATTAGCAAGTAAAATCAGTACAGAGCAAACTCTTTTTTAGTAAAAAGCTACTGAACAAACAGTAATTTTTTGCCATTAATTAATTTTTCAACAACATTTATGCATTCGGTTCCCTTTCCTCCACACAAATTTACATTTTCTTGTGAAAACCGAAAATGTGGCAGCTGTGGAAAACTTTAGATATAAATTGTTGTAATGCCAAAGGGTGTGAAAATGTTTCTTCAGATAAGAGTATGAAAAAAAATGCCACAATTTTCTTGCTATGAATAATTATCATCTTTGGTTTCCAAAGCTACTGAAAAAGTCGAAATTTCATGCTACATTAATTTTCGGCTTTTCAAGCACTTCTGAGCAAGCCGCCGAAAATTAAGAACACAAAACAAAATTACTTGTGGTAAGTACATGTAGGAGTAGCTGTGAAAAAAAAAGCGAATTAAAAACAAGTGAAATGAAATGCTAATACATAAATATTGCAAAAATACAATAAGCAAATATTATATAAAAAATTTAAACACTTTACAGGATACCAAAAGGTACTGTCCAGTAAACATACAGTGACCAGTGGCTGCGCACTTTCCCTTCATGATTGTCCACAATTCAATGGGCCTCAGCTTCTTATGCAAGCCCCGCCTGCTGAGACAGCTCCTGGGTCAAATGTTCCATGGGTTTTAAGTCTGGAGTGGTGTGGGTTCCCTTGGTGCAAATACCTGGCCCGGATTTTGGTCTCATTTCAGGATTTACGAAATTCCCTGGTGAAGAAATAATTATTGCTGAATGGAGAAACCAGGTAATTTTGTAGTGGATGTCCATATATCCTGTGATGTTGTTTACAAGACCTATGCAATGATAAAACCATTGGATAACTTGTTCCTTGAACCCGACCAATGCCTCTCCAGAAGGGGAGGAAGGAACAGGATCAATGTTCTTTGAAATGCGGTCAACTAGAACCACATTCTGTGTTTTTGAGCTTTTGGAATTGCTTGTCAGCATTATTCTTTTAAAACCATGTAGGTTAATTAAAAGAAAAATATCAGTGATTTGCTAAATCAGAAAAATTCCCCCTGGGGGGCAAGATTTGGCAAAACCTAACTGGAACACACACTGAATACATAACATACGGACATGTACACCCCTCGCAATATCCCACAAGCCAGGGGAAAAAATAATTCAAAATCAGAGTTTGCAAGTCTGTAACAAAAATCGGTATCGGTACTTACCCTGCAAGCTTATAAGCCCAAAAGAAACCTAAACAAAATAGTGTATTTAGTCATATTCCGTACGGACACTTACAAAACACAACGTAATCAATGGAAATTCATGAATAACTTTGAAAAACTTCTGTAAAACTTACTTTTCTTTCAATTTTTCAGTTGTAAAAAATTAACCTTACAGCATTCTATAATCTTAGCCTGCACTTTTAAGCTTTTCCTTGCAAATTTCAAATATTTTGAACTCTTTTGGGTGAATCACTGATAGTGGCTTTTAAGACATGTTTGAATGGAGATTGCAGTTGAATTCTCAACAGTCAAATACCACGAATGCAGCACTGAAAAGAGAAAAAATGCACTTAAAGTACATCATAATGTTTTTGTGTCACCGATTAACACACACAGGGATTATAGCTAGGCATGTTTGCCTATTTGAGCATCGTATATGCCTATATTGTAGCCTTCGATAGCCAGCCATGGGACTAGGACATGGGCTACCGGATTGAATCCCCACTGAATCTAACTGCCCACTCTCTATCTTGCTTTTCTCCCTTTCTCCTCCTTTTCTTCCAGGACTTAAACTAAAGACAGGAAAGGGGAGTGATGGTTAAAGATAGCCCAAAGCATTGGATAGCCCAAGTTTATAATGTAATTTGTTAAGCATATAACCAATTGAGTTGCCCATTGTAAAAAATGGCCCAAATGGCACTTTTTTGAGTTGTCAAGTGAGAGTGCCCTCTATTTACCTCCCCAACAGACGACATTACAAAGTTATAATTGTAAAACACATTAATTAAATTGTCAAGCCATAACTTAGGAAGTAAAATGAAGAAGAAGATACTTATCTATGTGGGAAAACCAGTTATAAGGTCCATTTTCTCAAAATGTGAAAAAGTACCATGGGCCATTTTTACAATAAGCTTATTAGTTTAGCTACATGTGGCATAATTTAGCTCTGACAATGTTGCCAACACTGAGGAACAACTCCGTAAACTTAAGTAAATTTTGCTGTGCAGTGCTGAACTTCTTATATGTTATTTGTATTGCAAAAATTCCATATAATTTCTGCACAATAGAAGTTGGGAAATAGATTGAATTCAGCAGTGTTTCACCTTGGCTGGGTTTGATCAGATATAGAGAAAGCGATAACAGTTACAAAACTTCTTTGATTGCCCTGTCAAATTGGGAGGAAGTACTTTGGGGTGTACGAAACCAACAATTGGCAATGAACCGAAATAATCGGCACTGGACGTGTGAAAATTCATTAAACTATGGATAGAGTATGCAAACTATTGTATAGGGTCTACCTCGTATTTCAATAGTGATTTGAAAGGGTTGATTATGTGCAGGAAAATAACTTCCCCAGTGCACCGCTTAGCAAATTATAACACACCAAATTTTGAAAGGCCAAATTAATCTAATGTGAAGTGTTACTATTAGAGTATTGAATATGAAAAGTAAACTTTTGTCTCTGAAAGAAACTAAGAGGTTATTTAACTTATTTTATACCAACTTATCAAGCAGAACACACCAAAACTGTTTTTATTCCCGTATGAATGTACTGCAATTTGCTCTATACCACAGAACAGGTTCTCAGTTGGGTGTGCCAAAACTAATTGCCCCTTAGGCGACGAAAATAAAAAACCCTGTTTTACGGGCCCGACCGACCCTGATTTTTTATTTTGTAGAATTTTTTTTTTTTTTAGTTTTTCCCAAAAATCATGTAAAATCAGCCTGTTTTTAGCCCAAAGTTATAAATTTTGGCTAATTTTTTTTTTAGAAAATTTGTTTGTAAAAGTTTTCATTTTTTCTCTTGATTTTTCAGATTTTGGGGCTATTTAGGCCAATTTTGACCTCCAGAAAAGAAAAAAAAAGAAAAAAAGAAAAAAATCGCCCGACCAACCGACCCTACTCTTAAGGTCCGCTCGCCCGTAAAACAGGGTTTTCTTTTTTCATCGCCTTATGGTTCTATCTTGTTTCTGGGTGAACAAATCACACCAAGTTGTATGTATAGTGGACACGTGGAACAGACCATGACTGCATTCTTGAATCTCGGGTACGTTTTGTTTTAACACTGACCGAGCTGGTTCAGAGGATGTTTTGAACCAATCCCATAATGCATTGCAATGTGCCTATACTGTACTGTACTAAATGCACGTCAGTACTTAGGGATAAAAAGCATTCCGAAAGTTGATGAACCACAAGACACTTCACTATCATGCTAAAAATCACTTAAGTACTAGTGCTTTGTAGGTTAAAATGAGTGCAAAAAAGTCAGGGTTTTTATGTGTTTATAGGATTTTTGTGGGATCACATGACCTTATTGAGGTGAAATTTCCCAAAACTGGTGCATTGTGGGATTGAGCTAATAACACCCTTTGCGGCTGGTCACACCCTGACAAGCATGTGATAATATTTGCATCCCACTAAAAACAACAAACAGTGATCACAAAACACTACCACTATTCCCTTTTAATGACCTTTTTAGGAAATCCTACACATAAGAAACTCCTAGACCAACAATTATTACATCCACAACTTCACACAACAATATTAAACTTAAGTACATTTGCTGGCAGTGCTGAACTTATTATATGTTTATTGTAGCAAAAAATTCCATATACATTTCTGACACAATAAAGTGGGAAATAGATTGAATTGCAGCATTGTTCACCTTGGCTGGGTTCTGGGTTTGATCAGATATAGAGAAATCTGATATAAAAAGTACAAAACTTCTTTCGATTGCCCTGGTAAATTGGGAGGAAGTACTTTGGGGTGTACGAAACCAACAATTGGCAATGAACCGAAATAATCGGCACTGTTCGACGTGTGAAAAATCATAAATAGGGATTAGAGTATGCAAACTAGTGTATAGGGGTTTACCTCGTATTGCATAGTGATTGAAAGGTTGATATGGCAGGAAAATAACTTCCCCGTGCAACGCTTAGCAAATTATTGGACACACCAAATTTTGAAAGGCCAAATAATTAATGTGAAGTGTTAATATAGGGGTATTGAATATGAAAAGTAAACTTTTGTCTCTGAAAGAAACTAAGAGGTTATTTAAATTAGTTTATACAAAACTTATCCAGCAGAAAACACACCAAAACTGTTTTAGGCCCCGATGAAGTACTGCCAATTTGCTCTAGACCAAAGAACAGGTCTCAGTTGGGGGGGCCTGGGCCAAAACTAATTGCCCCTTAGGCGCGAAAATAAACAAACCCTGTTACGGGCCGACCCGCCCTGATTTTTTATTTTTGGTAGAATTTTTTTTTTTTAGTTTTTTCCCAAAAATCATGTAAATCAGCTGTTTTTAAGCCCAAAGTCAAAATGGGCTAATTTTTTTTTAGAAATTTGTTTTGTAAAGTTTTTCATTTTTTCTTCTTGTTTTTACAGATTTGGGGCTATTTAGGCCAATTTTGACCTCCAGAAAAGAAAAAAAAAAAGAAAAAAGAAGTAGTACTAGTGCTTTGTAGGTTAAAATGAGTGCCCAAAAGTCAGGGTTTTATGTGTTTGATAGGATTTTGTGGGATCACATCCGACCTTATTGAGGTGAAATTTCCCAAAACAACTGGTGCATTGTGGGATTTGACTCAATACACCATTTGCAGAGCGGCTGGTCACACCATGACCAAGACATGTGATAAGATTGCCAATCCACTAAAAAAACAAAAAAACAGTGATCCCAAAACATACCACTATTCCTTTTAATGACCTTTTTAGGGAAATCCTACACATAAGAAACTCCTAGACCAACAATTATTACATCCACAACTTTGTCTTCACACAACAATATTTTAAAAAAGACAATGCGCATTGGGGATGACGACCACTACAACAAACAACAAGCAGCATGTGACTATACGACAAAAGCGAAAGCAGCTAAAGGTGTTGAAAACCTCAAACAAAACGTGCCAATTTCTGCAATACCAATGCTGTCACGCATATCTCCACTCACATCAATTCAAAGTCCTCTACCCCTTGGATGGACTCCGGACTAAATTACACAGAGGACCGCAGATTATACAAGGACGATGATGCAAGAACATGCCTTTTCCTTAAACTAATGTATTGGACACGACCCTGCTTGTGAAATGTTCAATTCCGTGAGCATTTGACAAGGGGTTTGGCTACCTAACCGTGAATTTTGGATGAGGGGAGGAGGAGGAATGACCTTAATCAGGACTCGGTCTGCAGTGTAATTGGCTTCACTAATGCGAGGGGACTAGCCCCATCAAGGTCCGGGTTTGCACTTAGCTTATACATTGGATCAAGGACCAGTTGTTATAATTGAATAAAAACAAGGGGTTTGAAGTTTGAACGATGTGCTTTTTCCCATGGAATAAAGCTTCACCCGTATCTATTATTAATACCGGTACTGTGTGTGTCTGACCGCGTATATTTTCTCGGAGACGAGGGTCGCACGTTCTGAAACTTGGGGGTGGGTGCCCCTTGAACGAACGAAGACCGAGTTTGTATTGGTTAGGTGGATCAAAGGTATAGGGGGTCAGTCAAGGTAAAAGGAGGTCAAATGGGGTAACGATGGTGGATGGACATGAAACGTGGGTGGGGGTCGATTGCTGTTGGTGCCAGGTCATTCAAGCCAGAACTGTGATCGCGAAACCCGGGGCCTGCATAGTCTATATATTAATACGGTGGTCTGTCTGTCGGTATGTGTGTCTGACCGGTCTATTTTCTCGGAGACGAGGGTCGTACAGTCCTGCTGCAAATTGGTGGGTGGGTTCCCCTTGCCCGAATGAAGACCGAGTTTGTATTGGTTGTGGACTCAAAGGGTCCCACGGGTCATTCATGGTCAAAAGAGGGCAAATTGGGGTAGGTTGGTACAACATTGGTGTATGGACATGTGACTTGGAGGGTGGAGTCGATTGTTGGTGCCGAAAATGTTAAAGGTCACACACGGTCATTAGGGGTCATTCAAGGGCAAAGAACGGCCGAAACCCGAGGGTTCATTCAAGCCAGGTGATCGCGAAAACCCAGGGTAATAACGAAAACCCGGGACCGCCGTGTATTTAAGAAGATTGTGAACTAAGGTTCAGGCAACTTATGCCTTGCAGGTCGAAGTGGAAAAAGGGCACAAGTTCCCGCACAAATTCCATATGTACCCCCCCTTCAAGTTATACATGTAACAAATTCTTTTATATTCTTTTCCTAGGGTTTTTGTTGCAATTAGGCCATAATAAAATGTGTTTCCTGTAGAATTTTAAAATTGGAATCACATGGAACTCTTTCCCAGAAAGAGATGGCATTTTGACCTGAAAAATGGTGTGAAGGGTGGAGAGCTTTGCCATAATTTTATTAGGGCAAGTGGACAAAATTAATATTTGTCATACGGTGATGAAGCCATTAAAGGTCCATGGTCCGATCGCTAATAGCTTCCTCCCCAGAAGTCCCAGGTTTTACCGGAAGAGGTCAACATTTTGAGCGAAAATGTGTCCCATTTTGGTCGACCAATATTAATTTTACACAGTACTCTACGGGACTTACAAAATCACGTTTCTAGCTGTCACATCAAAACGGATTGAAATATCGGTGCAAAACTTTACAGACGGAGTTTTTGGGTGAAGGCCATTCTATCAAGATTAAAACTTTATATACTTAAATCGGGCCATCCTCCTTTAAGCATTAGTATAGTACAAAAATCATGCTTTGGCTCCTCAACAACCACCACTCCTTTTTCTCTTTGAAGAGCAGTGTCTTTTGGGGAATTCATCCAAAAATGAAAAGATGCACTTTGTTTACGGTTCAAAAGATGTCTTTAATTGCAAAGGGGCATTTTTATGAAAAGTTTGTAACTTGTTTGTAATACAGTGACCCAGACCAGAATTTTCTGTCCATTTACAGACAGAAATCATAAAATTCTGAATTTCTTGAAACAAAGATTAATCTGCACATTAGACTAGGTGTCCACATACAAAATTTAGGTCAACAGTTCAAAAGAAAATTAGATCTGCGGATAAGAGAGGAATACAAACAATACTTAGGCAGAGTTCGGGCAATGGTTTTCTCAACCCTTTTGAAGCAAGTTGATTGTGGTTTTTGTTTAGTTAAAATTACAAGACATAGAAATAAAACATGTTACGCTTTTCTTCTGCTGTCCTCGAATCATCAGTGTCTACATAAAAGGCCTAGCACGTTTCCAGAATTTGTTTTAGTTTAATTTATTTGAAGAATGCCGGTAAAGCTCACGACATGTACAATACCTGACAAGTGCATTTCATGTACATGCAATACTTTGTTTGCCTTGTGTGGGAGGATTAATACGAAGGACGTGGTACCTAACTTCCTTTTGTGTAAAGCCAGTCCAATAATATCATCATGACACTCAAAAGAAAATATATTTTGATTTGGAAGGGTTATTCTGAATAACATAATTACCTTGAGCCAACAAAATATTGAATTAAGCGATTATGAAATCATCAGTTAATCCACCTCCCCCCCCCCATCACGATTGGGACTGGTCCGCTTAACCATTAGTGACGCTGAAATTCCCCTGTGGTATTTGGGTGGTTTGCCAGTCCAATGTTGGGATTTTGTGGTAATTAGGGGTTTCTTAGGAAATTACGAGTGGGGTGTTAGGGTTATAGGGTTTATTGAAAATTGCATCACATACCATTTGAGTACGCTACCATAAAGTTGCACAGGTGCAGTAGTGCAGTGTGGGGATGTGCTTTCAATTTATACACAAAAATCCCCATTAGGCAAAATGCCCCTGAGGACCCCATCAAATGAATCAACAGGGTGATGACCTTTGACCTCATCTGTTATCACACATAAGGCCCACGGACACACAGACACACAAATCGTGCTGACATAAGGTCTTTCCGATTGCATCGAACGACCTTAAAATGAACAAATACCTTCCAATTTATATTGCTGGGAGAGTAAAAGAAAGAGAAAGGAAAAAAGAAAAGAGGATAAATGAGGGAGAGAGAAAAAAGGAAAAGAAAGAGAATGCAAAGAGGGGAGAGAGAGAGGGGAAGAGAGAGAGAGAGGGGAGAGAGAGAGAGAGAGGGGAGAGAGAGAGGGGAGAGAGAGAGAGAGAGAGGGAGAGAGAGAGAGAGGGGAGAGAGAGAGAGAGAGAGAGAGGGAGAGAGAGAGAGAGAATCGTGAATCCGTAGATGAATCCGTAGATGTGGGGACATTTTGGGCCATTTGCACATTTTTTCAGTGTAAAAGTGGGGACCCAAATGCATAGTGGGGTTACGGTGTTACATTTTGTGGAGAAGATTTTTCTTTCTTAGTGGGGTCCACTACAAAGTCCCCGCGTATACGTTTGTTTTACACAGTTTGAGAGACTTGATCGAGAGAGATAGGGTTGAGGTGCGACAGACTTTATTAATGGTGGGGACCATCATAGGGGGTTAAAAGAAGTAAGGTCCCCACTATGAAAAAGACGATTTTTTTAAAGATTGGAAAACCATAGTGAGAGCCAATTATTCCAAATATGTAGGGGGTGCTTTAGCGATTATTAAAACATGATATTCCCAGGGGTTAGAGGTCTCTCACTACCCTTTGCATAGTGGGGAGTCCCCACTATTACAGTTTCGCAAGGGAGAGAGAGAGAGAGAGAAAATTACAATAAAAGGGGCGAGCATTATGAATTACAAAAAAAAAAAGAAGGCACCCATTTATTGTTTTTTTAAAGCTAGTGTGCCCTGCCCTGTGCCCCCACACTATCAAAAATTCCACCAGGTACACATATTGATAGCTCCAACAAAATGCCATCCAAACATAAAGCCATCCAGGATACATCCCAAAACAGTATAAACATACAATCAAATTCCACCTAAAGTAACTTGATTTCCTAACACAGACAAAACTCTAGCGCTTTTTGTCTTGCTCCGTCTTAATGCAATCTTCGGAATAGCTAAGAAAATACTAGTTGGGATGGTTGGGTATCCCAAACAGGTGAAAAAGATGCTCGGGGGCGACATGATTCACACAGGAATCCTGTTGCCGCTTACAATTGTAGACAGATCCTATTACGGAGTAACATCTTATATATTATTCAAGTCTGCTACATATACTCGGGATATATACACATCTACTTGGGAAATACTACATGTACTCTTGTGCGCCGAGGATAACATCCATCTCTTCAAAATGTTGTTGACACTGAAGTGTTTTCAATGGACTCTTTGACCAATAGTCATGCAAATTGTGTCAATGGCACAAAAAGGTTGATCTAAACAAACATGTGCACACAGTACACATAATTGATAATATTGTTAAAGGTTTGATATTGTTAAGATGACAATGACAGGGACAACGATGACGACAACAACAACACATTCAATATACATTGTACCTGATCAATCCCCAAATCCCCAAATTTGAATTTTTCATGATTTTATTCTTTTAAAATAGAAAAAGACTAAATAAATACACCATGTCAAACTTAAAACTATTTTTAAATTCTAACACATCCTGAGCTCATCTAATATTTAATTAATAATAATATATAATATTTGAAGGTGCAACGAGAGATTTCACAAATCATGTGTCCCTTTAAAAATCGAAAGTACTGATTTTTGCCCTAATGTAAAGCCTTCCATCAAAATATCCCCATCTGAAAGGATTAGCTGCGAAGAATGTTTCTTTGGTACAAAAAATTGTTGCAATTTCCAATTTCGTATAGGAGAAATACGGGAAATCCGCCTATGGTTTTACATTTGAAAATAGCAATCAAACTCACCTGTTTTCTCTTTTTAAGACATTCTGTAGCCAAACAAAGGTAAAAAAATTATTGAGTGTCAATTTTTAAGGGATATGGAAATTACTATATGAGGACAATATTTGGGTTGCCTCAAAATCGCTCGTTGCACCTTTAATCTTAACGCGTGACAAAATTCCCACCAAAGAGTTTCGCACCACTGTAGAGCACCTTTAGGCTGCTACAACAATGAGTAAATCCAGAACGACAAGGATTGGCTTTAAGGAAAGGACTCTGATTTCAGATTGCAGGAGAAAACTACGAGGAATGGGTAGGATCGGCACCAAAATCCACGTACGACACTGGCTCCACAGGGAATCGAACCCGGGCCGGGAAAACATTCAGCATTCATCCTTTGCCAACTTTGAATCAAATCAACTCAAGAAAACTCTTGCATATTAAATGAATTACAGCTCAAAATGCTTCTTTCCAACAAAAGACAAACAGCACAGAACATTGCTACATGTACTTATGAAATTAACTCAAAAATTTTTTCTGAGTTTTTTTTTAAATATTACAAAACCAAATTCCCATTTCTTCTTTCCCTCACTGCATCAGCCAAGCATGGCCCTTATGGAGTCAAGGCCATATCATCAACAAAGGTTTCTTCATGTACATGTACACCAAAATAACTAAAGCCCCGGTTTATACTAGTAGGCCAAAAGTCGAAGTGAATTCGATTGAGTCATCATCGATTCATTTTTTCCTGAGTGTAAAAAGCGCAGTCGTAATCATTACGACCTTAAAAAGTCAACTTCGTAAGTTGCTTTTTAACAAATTTTGATGTGAATTGAATAAGTCGTCATTGAATTTGAATTTTTATAAAGTTATAAACGGAAACACGTAATCGATTTCATGTCTATGGTTGTACAAAGTGACCGCCTTGCGCATTTCGGGCTTACACCAAAGCAATGCAAGTGTGCTTCAAAAAACTGAGCATGAAGGTAGTGCGGTCATTTCAAAGAATTGGAGATGAATTTCTTCGTTTGTCCTCTCTTACTTTTGCCGTCATTTTGCTCATATTAGGCTAATTTCACAGAGAAAAGATAATCACGGCCGCCGAGAACAACCAATTAGGTGGGCCCGCCATGTTGAAGATCGCGCCAAAAATTCTTTGTTGAACCGGAAAACGTAATTATTTTCGGAAAAGCGAACGGAAAACGGGCTTTCAGTATAAAAACTACAATCGAATTATTTATGCTAATTCAGTCAAGTCAAAAAAATATCAAATTCAAATTCGATTTTTTATAGTGTCACAACGTGCTATTCATGAAATGGTTGGAGGAGATATAAATCATTTTGTACCCTCGTAGTTCTTATTTAATGGTATTCTATCTCATCTTTCATTGAAAACTACAAGCATAATATTAAAAAGTAGCATAGTTAACACTCCATACCCATGTTAAATTGAAACTGGCTCTTATTTCAACACTACAAAACAAGGCATCTTTAGAGAAAAAGAAAGTGAATCTCTATTCCGTAAGTTGGCACCGAAAAGGATCAACATTTCACAGACTGAGGAGGTTTTTCGTCATCATCTCTCTTGCTTTACACTTAAGCTTATTTTGCTTTAGAAAGAAACCTGGTTCAGCAATATGGCACTTGACTGTACTAACAAGGGTCGTGCTTGGCTGACGGTGGAGTGGGCCAATGATGTCATTTGCATTTAATATCTGAGCTAATGAAGCAATGGTAAATGCCCAAGGTTATATCTGATTCACCTCAAATCAAATGGACATATACCAGTATGGAGAAAAATGGCTGTACAGAGTCAGATGTGATTGTGTCATTTACAACATACACAGGGTTCAGCTCATTGCAAAAAAAATCTGAAAATGTAAAATTGATGATAGGAAATCTTCAAAATCTATAGCCGGGATCTATAGTGTACATTTAAATGGCAAAAAAGGAAGAACACAAGATTATTGATCGCAGAATGAATTGGCATCCATTTAGGTACGTACTAGATAGTATTTAAAAGTCGCAAAACCTCTCTGGGTCACTCAAAATTCCCATCCCGTTTTATGATCTATTAAATCTGATGACAAAAAGTCAATCAAATTATTGATTGTTGAGTCGCGCTGAATATTCAAACCAGGATGGAAATTAGAAATTTCAAATTATCATTTGAGAGGTAACCTCTGGATTTAAGAAATTATGGAAGGGATACATGACAATGTTATAAACATAAGATGCTCTTTTAGTTGTTTTACAGTGCTAGCATTATCGGCGAGATCGATTCTCGCAGAAGATTTCGTAAACTTGATTTGCGTGAATCAATGTTGATTCTCGCTAACTTTAGAACTTAACACAGTAGTGAATGATTCCCACAAATATTGTTTGGGGGATCAGACTGGATTCGCGCACACAGCGACGACATTCTACCCCTGTTTTAGGACTGCAACAAGTGAATTTAATTTAATTTTAAAAATTGGGTTTGTATTTGATTAAATAATGTTCGGGTTTTTTTTTATTTAAATGTAGTTAAGGTTTGTGTTTTATTTTTTAGTTAAACCAAAGTTTTAAATCCGGTTTTGTCCCCGTAAACTGGGTGGCCGGATCCGGAGATACACCTCACACTTGGCAATACTGGGTGTGAGGATTTTTTTGGAGCAAAAGATGAATTGACCCGGATGCCCCTCCTGACGTCAATCCACAGTTTCGGCAACCACACCATCATGCAAGGCAGCATTTGCCGGATGGCCGCCAACAGCTCTCCAGAGCTGATGCCCTCGTAGGTAGATCTTCTTTTTTCATTCCACAGGAAACAGCTTATCACCTCCATCAGAAATTGATGGGGGGTGACGGTGTAGCCGCCGACAACCGGCCTGGGACAGGTAGTACTGGTTACCCAGGATACCGGTAGCAGGCCCTCAAAAGGATACCTGACCTACCAGCAAACTGGTGAAATAACATCGAATAAATAGAAAGTTCTATATCAATCACTACCATTGCAAGCACGGGTAAAAATTTCAGCCAGCCTTCAATAATCCATTCTTGCTTGGAATTTGCCCCAAACTAGATCATGTGGCAATCCAAGTGGATTCCCATGAACATGTTTAACCTATATGTACATTATAAGATTTCCTCCCTCGAGGAAAAAATCCTCTGTATATGGGTTTTGGTGTAGGGCATATACACAGGGGTAGGCCTAACCATAACTATTACCAGTAAATGCACTTCCAACGTTTCTTGGCAAAAGAGGTTAATGTAGAACCCAATTTGCGTGCGAAGTTCCAATGGATTTTCATTTCATCACAATGTGTAATAATTCTATCCACTTCCTGACAATATGATAACCTATGCTACTAAATAAAAGCAACAAGCGTTTTAAGGAATTGCAGCACATTATAAATCTCTCATCAAGGCAATGTTGTTATAAACTGCAAGTGCAGCTTTCAAATATTGTGGTTTCTATGGACACACTCAGATGAGGGAGTCAAATGCATAGGAATTGATTGAAAGATTTGAGCTAATTCTAACCCCCCCCCAAAAATGACACACCGCTTTGAAGATCTACTTATCCCTGAACTAGAGATTTCACATATTTGTGTCCCTAAAATAATCAAAAGTACTGATTTTTACCCTGATGTAAATCCCTTTCCCCATCAAAATATCCCATCTTAAAGATTAAGCAAATTTTGTATATGAGCAAATACAAAATTCAGCCTATGTTTCTTTATATGGACATATAAGCAAATCACAAAATCAGCCTTTTTTCTCTCTCTTTTAAGACATTTTCTGTAGCCAAATACAGGGAAGACATCTACTGGAGTGCCTTTCTGTATGAAATGACTATTATGAAACAATATTTGGGTGCCTCAAAATCTCTTGTTGCACCTTTTAGACCCCTTTTCACAAATGTATAAAAAATAATATGCAAATAAGATTTGGTGAATGAACAAAACATTTGTATGTCTAATGATAATATTAAAAGCAAAACAAAACAAACGGTCCATAGCTTCTGGCCATTATCAATCAAATTCACGCATATTACAACCAACCTCAATCCCAAAACCACAACATCGTACAATCAATAATTACCGTCCATGAGTTCATCCATATTCCTGGGTAATGTCTTCTTGTTTTTCAAACAAGGAGAGACCAGCAAATTTCCTTAAATCTGTTAAATACAAGCAAACTGCAGTTGGCAATCACCGATTATTTTCTCCCCTCTCTCTGCCTTCTGTCGTCACTCTCATCATATTAAGCACATTAAACTAACTAATCAATACACTGACGTATTAAAATACCAAATATTTCCAATGATTCACCCTGTGTGTAACTACCACATGGTTTTTAATTTGTTAATAAAAATAAAAACCGTTTTTCAACTTCAACTAAGTTTGGCATTTTACAACATCATCAAAACACTCATTAAAGCTGTTATTTTTTTGTCTGAAAAATATTTTATTTTTTGCTTTTTTTAATTTTTCCCAATTAATTTTAAATTTTGAGGTATCCTACAAATTGGAATACCATGAATTATATTACAAGTTTTACTTCTCATCTATTCACGATGTTTTATTCATGAAAATAAAACTAACATAAAATAACTGTGCAGCAATAACCTCCTTCAGCCCACCTGTGCAGAAGGCTAATCCTGTCACATTATCAACGCGTAACCCATCACCGAAACTTGATCACATTTTAAAGGTGCGACGAGAAGATTTCAAATAACATGTGTCCCTAAAAAATATAAAAATTCTTGCACTGGTTAAAGCTCTCAGAGAAGATTTCAGTAGCCTTTTTCCCACATGCTTGGCTTTCCATTGGAAGTTTTGTACAGATGTCATATGAAATCGGTTTGAGATGAAACATGCTTAAAATGGGGCCAAGTTTGTGATCAGTACTGGTCAATTTAGCCATGTTTTCATCATTCATCATATTAGCACATTATACTAAGCAATACACTGACGTATTAAAATACCAAATATTTCCAATGATTCACCCTGTGTGTAACTACCACATGGTTTTTAATTTTTAAAAATAAACCAGTTTTGCAACTTGCAAAACTAAGTTTGGCATTTTACAACAGTCATCAAAACACTCAGTAAAGTTGTTATTTTTTGTATTTAAATATTTTCAAGATTGTCCACCAAAAGGACCGTCCCAAACAATTTAAATTTTGAGGTATCATACAAGTTGGATACCATGAATGATATAACAAAGTTTATTTGGTGCAAGTATTTAAATTTATCTTCTCATCTATTCACAGATGGTTTATTTTGAGAAAATAAAACTACATAAAAATAACTATGCAAGCAATACCTCCTTCAGCCCACCTGTGCAGAAGGCTAATCCTGTCACATTATCAACTGGTAACCCATCACCGAAACTTGATCACATTTTAAAGGTGCAACGAGAGGTTTCAAATAACAGGTGTCCCTAAAAATATGAAAATTCTGATTTTTACACTGGTGTAAAGCTCTCTATCAAAAATATCCCCATCTGGAAGGATTAAACTGAGAACTATTTCTTTGGTACAAAAATTGTGAAATTTCTAATTTCCTATACATTGTAGGAGCAAATATGAAATTTAACCTATTGCTTTCTATTGAAATACAAGCATATACAAATCATTTTGTTTTCAGTTTTAAGTTATTTCTGTAGCCAAATAAAAGGTAAGGAATCTATTGTGTGTTTAATCTATATGAAATGACTACATATCACAGAAAATATGAATAACTTGAAATCTCTCTTTGCACCTTTAACAGAACTTTGAATTTGATACCACTTTCGGTGTCACAACTTCTGGGCTAGAAGGATAATTGCAACTTTGCTTAAAGGCTGACTCAGAGATTTCCCAATGAGGGCGCACTCATATTTCAAACAAATCGTGCTTTTTGCATATACGCTCCATACAGTAACTATGGTGTAAAATAACTAAGCTCAAATCGAAGTCCTTCATATAGAAAATCATAACTTTGTTATAAAATTCCAGATCCGGAATTTTTTATACACAGTATCCTATGGCACTGTTATACTGTACATAAATGTTTACTGCATGGAAACGGAAAATCCAAATCGTCTCTAACTTTGGAATTAAGCCTTTTATGTATCTATCTTTAGTTCTAGATGACTATTTTTAATTACTTCACAAAATAATTATATTTCGAAATCTCTGAGTCGGCCTTTAAGTATGAGATTGTTTTTATTTGAGTTGCAATCTGTCTGCAGTCTGGACCACAGTTTCTTGTCATTGACGCCACACCCAATAGGACTAGATAATCTAATTAGTTTTGACTAAGGTAGACCTAGTGAGACAAGATTAAGTTTTGTTTTATCATGAGGAAGAATAGTGAATAGAAGGATATGGGTGTCTGCCACATTTTGAATGCAGTCTCCCAAGTTCAGGCCACACTAAAATCTTATTTAAAGGTGCAACGAGAGATTTCACATATCAGGTGTCCCTAAAAAAATCAAAAGTACTGATTTTTGCCCTGATGCAAAGCTCTCCATCAAAAATATCTCCATCTGAAAGGATTAAGTTGAGAAATGATTCTTTAGTACAACAATGGGGAAATTTCTAATTTTGTATAGGAGCAAATACAAAATTCAGCCTATGTTTTATATTGAAATATAAGCAAATCAAAATAGCCCTTTTTCTCTCTCTTTCAAGACATTTATGTAGCCAAATAAAAGGTAAGAAAGTCTAATCTATATGAAATTACTATTATGACAAAATATTTAGGCACCTCAAAATCTCTCGTTGCACCTTTAAGACCACAAAAATAAGGATTATTTGAACACTTTCCATATTTACAAAAGGTACATTAACCCCCCCCCCAAAAAAAAAATCTTAGCAAATAAATTAAGGTGCAATTAAATTTAACAAAATATGAGCAAACAAATCAGTGTTTTAAAGATTTTGAAATGATGGACACCAACTGCGCCAAAAGCATTTTTGTTTTGGGATGTGTAGGTTAAGAGGGCAGTCAGAAGACAGAGAAAAGGGCGGCCAGAATTTAATATTTTAATTGTTTTTCATGGCTCGCTTAAAGGCTGACTCAGAGATTTTGAAATATATATTTTTTTGTGTAGTAATTAAAAATAGTCAACTACAACTTAAGATATTCACCTAAAATGCTTAAATCCAAAGTTAGAGATGAATCGGATTTTTTGTTTTCATGCAGTACACATTTATGTACAGTATACAGTGCCATAGGATATTGTGTATAACAAAATTTTGAGATCCAGAATTTTTAAACAAAGTTGCGATTTTCTATATGAAGGACTTCGATTTGAGCTTAGTTATTTCACACAGTGATTATCATATGGACAAGCATTATGTATATGCAAAAAACACAATTTTTAAAAAATTAAGGGCGCCCTCCCCAGGAAATCTCCGAGTCAGCCTTTAACTCACTGATCACCTTCGTGAACCTGGGGGGGGGGAGGAGAATTACACAACCTGTTGGAGTACCAGTGCATATTCTAAGGGGCGACATACGTCTTTCCAAGGGGCACCCATGCATTATTGGGACATACCCATATGCCCTCTATGTCCCCTGTTCTGATGCTTATGGTGGGCACAAATCTTGTTGACTGCAGATGAGCCTCGGTCAACATTCTTAAATTAATGTTTTCAAGCAATTTTTGCAATAAAAAATTTTGATGGCTGACACAAAGCTATATTGCAGGTGGGTGGGCGTATATGCATGCAAGTAAATGAACACCAATGCTTACCAGCAAAATCTCCTAATAAGTTTTTATTCCGCGGAGTTCAATGAATATATTAGAATTATGGATCGGCTATTCTTTTAATCACTTCTCCGAAAGTGGTATGTCAATAAAAGTGAAACACTCAATTTGACGTCAAACTCTCAGAACTTGCACCTCATAAAAATATACCAAATAATGGATTTCTAAAAGAGACCTGAAAATGGCACACTCAAAACAAATATCCCTAGAATGCCTATACGCTTGTGACCATCATTATTGTCCAACCGCTGTGCAGCAGAAATAGCCAATGCATGTTTCGGTTCCCCATCTCACTTTCCAGTGATTCACAGGTAGTCCTGCCATTCAAAAATAAACAGGATCCGATATGTTTGCCATTGTCTTCTCATATTTCACGGTGGTGCCCATTCATAATATTTTAATTTAGCCATAAATGGGAGGATATTGGAGCTATTTTTATCACCAAGAATTCCATATTTAAATTGATGGCAATTAGCTTGGGACAGATGAGTGCACTCCACCGCAATTTTGAAGCCATTCAAATTTGTTAGGTTTATCTTCATGGTAGATCTTGAAAGTTAAAACAATGACTTTTATTTTTATTTTCTACATGTACCTCTGAAAAAAGTAGAAAATGGAAATGCCCTCAGAGGAAATTATGCTTTTCTTGTTGATATTTTACCTGTTTAAAAACAGAAACTGATATGTGCCAGACACCCTACTTTTTATTGCATTGTCACTTTTTTGTGTGGGGGTGCAAAATGCCCAATTTTTTCTTTCAAATAAAAAACAAAACAAAACCAAAACAAAGCAAAACACTAATTTCAGTAAAATTCTTGGTCCAGAGACACTTATTTTTTTTGCAGGCCTTAAGCAATTTTGTTAGAAGTTCTCTGCAATTTTTGTTTTATTACTTTTGTTTTAGATTGTACATATATGAAGGTAGATTTTCTCTTCTCCTATATTTTGTTTTGTTCCTTTCCCTTTTTGACATATGAAGAAAAAATAATTAAGTTGCCTATTATCTTCCACAGGTTCCAAAGACCTTAATAATTGTAGAAAGCTTAAAACATTGCTATCAATAAAACAACTTACGTTTTTGTTGCTACATATACTCAACCACATTAAATCTCGGATAACAAAGCTTGGCAACTGATGTCCACAGCAAATAAAGGTAATTGATACCCAAATTAAGGCACGGCAAAACTAGCGCTGGCTATTTTGACATGCTGTGTCAAACACTATGGATTACCGGATTACACAGCACGAAATATTGTGCCTGCTTTTAAAATAGAATACTACATTAAAATTGACATTGTCACACCTGAACAAAAATCTGATTGAAAACAATACCAAGAAAGAATGAACCATATCACTGTATTGTTGATTTTAAGACATTTTTCCTGTTATGATCAAATATAGAAGAAAAATACAATAATATGCAACCTTTGCCAATGTGTTGAACTTAATTGTCATACCGTATATGAATAAAATCTATAGGGAAGTACATTGTACCTGAAGTGGGGCAATCTACATTTGATTTTGTACAATGAATCAAAAGATATGAAAATTAAATTCAACTATACTTCTTTTGAAAATGAAATTTTTTAACTACTTCTTAAATAGGTTAAATTGATGAAATGTGACCAGAGCTAGCTACTCAACACTTGCATTTAAAGGTGTATTTCATAATCCTGGTACCTAATTTTTCTTTATGGTTCACTAGATATGCATATTTCAGGTGATTCTGAAAGTGCATTTTGATGTATCATGGTCCCCCATAGCCATTGTGCTGTAATCTGTCTGTTTACAGAAAGAAAATACAAAATTACGAATTTCTTCCAGAGTTGATCGAATTTGCAAGTAAGATTTGGCACACATACTATACTTAGGCCAATGGTTCAGAAGATATAAAAATCTCAACTTTTTTGAGTTAAATCGGGGGTACGAGGCTGTGGATCATGAAATGTTCAAACTTTGCCAATGAATCAAACCCCAAAGGTCTGCCACCTCTGATTGTCTCATTACATGATATAACATGATAATCAATCTCATACATACATGTCTGAATGCACCTTAAAGGTAAGTGACCCAATCAACAACCTCGTCTCCCCCACTTTACCCCATTGAAACTGATTTTGGTGTTGGAAGAAAGTTCATATTTTTCTCATTATCTCAGTGAAATATAAGTCTTGGGAAATGTTTCCTTTTTATGTTACGAACAAAGACATTCCCCAAATGTAGTTAACCACAAGCTACATGTAGCTCACCAGTGCACACACCCTGTCCTATGGGCAAATATGGTGCATATTTGCTTCTATTACACTCGACTGACTTATATAATGCAAATTTTGTAATCAAATTTTTTTGGTGCTCCATGTTTGCATGCGAGGGAGAATAACACCATATCAAAAATTGGACATGATTGGGTCACCTATACCTTTAAGAGGTTTCCTTAACACAAACTAAAATCTGATGAATAACCAGGGGGCATTTTCTGGGCTATAACATGTTAAAGGTCCATGGACATGCTTTAAACATACTTATAATACCACCAAAAAATGGTTTCATTCATAGTATGTATTGGTATCAATTTAAAATCTGCTTGAAGCAGTAATTGAGAAACCGTATATTTGATAAAAATTGGGCATAATATCATGTGTTTTGGACAAGCTTTCAAAGGAAATTCAAAAACGAAAGTGATTATCGCGCTGGCATCGATGACCCGGAAGTGACGCCTGAGTAACAAATACGCGATACGCGTAACGCGTCATGATCGTCATCGTGGAACGGACGTGCGCGTGGCCCAGTTTTCTTGCATACATACACAGTTGACTTCTCGCGGTATATGCGTCGTACGTGTTGTATCAGCTTGTATCATATGTCATAATTTTTCTTGATTTCGGTGCCTTAAAATTACGATAATAATGTGCTGTATTGTCGACGGGTGCACGTACCAGCGGCGACCGTACTGACAAGGAGAATCGGAACAGAATAGCTTTATTCAAGTTCCCAGACAAAGAAACCGACAAGGAGAGATATCTGGAGTGTGCGATGGATTAGCCCACGTGTGAGCTTTGTTTACAACTTGTTACTCTGACGTCATTAACGGGGTCAAATCCAACTCCAGCATCTTGATACGCATTCGTGAAAACAGGAGAAGGCCTTGTCAGTTAGGGTATATTTATCCTTGAAATTTAACACTTTCCCGATGTTCACTTTTAAAAATCTGTGTTGCGATATGATCAGGATACTGTTGAGGTACGAAAATGTAAGAAATTAAGAAATGTCTACTCAGCCGTGTCCATGGACCTTTAAACATATCCTTTATAGGGGGTCAGGGTGGCCATCCGAGCAATCACAAGCTTTAACATGTTGAGCAGACAACTGTTTTCACCATTAGAAGAGTATACTATTGGGATGTAACACCATTGGTATCCATAACACAACCTCATGAATGCAGGTCCTGTCCCAGGTATGGGCTAAAAAGCTTGCTTAATCACCTGACATTCATTAGACGCAAGAAAAAAAACAGTTTTCCTCAGAAGACCGTGCGCAATTTGATTAAAATCAAAAAATAAAAAAAGTCATAATTTTTTAAAAAAAGTTTTACTCCTTTGAAATTAAAGGTTTTTAAAAAAAAAAAAAAAAAAAAAAAAAAAAAAAAACGTGGGTCAAAAATGCAATAAAAATCCCACATTTGCATTAGCATTTTTCTAAAAAAAATGCATTTTGCATTGCGTCGTCTTCTGAGACACTTTTTTTTGCCTCCATCAAAGCAACTGAAATTGCATTTCTTTGAAGATATCTGATTTTGAATGCATATCTAATATAACCCACAAGCAACAAGCTAATCAATCAAATGTACCTTTTAGCTTTAATATACAAACAACCCAGATTTTATAAATAACGCTGACCACCAACATTTTTGCCATCAACTTGGTGCAGGGTTGACACAACGCGAATTTGCCCAGGAAGCACTGGGAAGATGGCTACCAAACAGTTTCCCACAATTTATATCCAGTTTGATTGCAATTTTAATACTCCCGACTGAAGTTTTGATGGCACAAGCCGCTATCAACACCCACACATTTCCAATATTTGTGAAGAGAGTCAATAAGAGTCAATAAGTGTCAATTGTCTAAATAACTGGGAAATATTAATTACCAACAAAATTCACCAAATAGTACAAATATAATGGCCACTTAAGTAACAGAAAGGTGAACCCAAAACGTTTTACTATTTTCATATAATAATGTGCAAATTAATATCCCCCGCAGAATGTGCCACGTCTGTGGTAACAGCTGATCTGTATTCATACGCAATTAAATTTTTCAACCCTGCCTCGGAATATTCTTCTCCACCATTGATGGCTCAAAATGGAAAAAATTATGCTTTTTATGGGAGAAATTGCTAAAGAGCTTAATTCCCTAGAGTGAAGCATTCTATTGATTTTTTGTTTTAGATATAGACAAAGAGAACGTCGGTAAAGCTGGGTGCAGATTTAATTATGAGAATGACAAATGTATTATGAATCAAAATACAGCACTCTTTAGTTTACGAGTGTGTCATCCTAATATTCAGATTCAAGCTATATAAGGCCAATGAAAGTCAATGTTATGTTTCACGTAACATTTATTGCACACCATAAATGAGGCAACTTTTTCATTAGTCACTATTCATTATTTTGCAGTAAGACCATTTCACCAACCTTCAGCATGCTCTAATACCAACAATGTTGTGTCAAAACACCGCCCTACATTTAGGAATGATTTTGCGACTGTTCTAGAATCGCATGAAAAATTGAAAAGGGTAGCATAAAAAAGAAGAAACCTTGATATTTCTATAAAAGAAAATGAACTTTTTCGAGATTTCAGCATCTCAAACGCGGGCAGAAAATCATAACGTGGGTGGGTTATGGGAAACATAACATCGACTTTCATATGCCTAATGTGTCATATTCTACTCAATATGCTGGGTTTGTTTCATCACTGCACTGGGTATCGATACTTTATTCTTAGTTCATGCAGGGTGGGGTGAGGTGTGTCTGGGTGAGGCTACCATGTAGAAGTGGCAAGAGCATTAAAGCAGTACAGTTTTTATGGAATATTTCATATTAGTAGCATATCTTTTGGTCTCTGTATCATGGTTATATTTGATAGGATGGATGAAAATTTGGCAAGATAGAGAGAGGAAAATGAACTTCATGAATGTCTTGAAGGACAAAAAGCTTGTTTTTATATTGTTTTCCAGCATTTAACTTGGTGGGGGGGAGGGGGCACTGACCTAAAATGGTGGTATGGGTATGTGCTATGGTCAAGACCCCCAGTTTGTGTCTCTTCTGCAGTACCCTTAGACCCCCTGTTCAAGTGTGGTTCAGTTCTTACATGTAGGACCCCTACTTTGCCACAAAACTCACAAACAGCTCCATGATTAAAATTTTGGGGAATTTTGCCAGTTCTTCAGTTCCATAACCTCTAAGGCCCAAAATTCAGTTCCCAAGACCATAAAATAACGAGAGCATCAACGATGCATGTAAACCCTTGCTTATGATACAGCAGGTATCTACAGCCTGTCTCAAAAAACTTGTATATAAGTGAAAAAGTGCCCTCTTTGGCAATTACAAAATATAGTTGTGACATGATACTTAATCACCTTCAAAGGCACAGTCTTATTAGCTTTCAAATGCCGTTTGTTCTGTTCAAATTGTCTGTTGTAATCTCAAGATGTTTAGTAAACACCGGACGAGTCAGGCGTGGAAGGCCAACTTTTGTGAACACTCCATGACTCAATGACTGATAATCTCTCCACAGGTACATGTACGTTAGACTGTGATATGGTCATTTTCACTGATTTTTCATATTAACAGAAAATCAGGTGAAAATCGGTTTTTGTAAAATGGAACACAAAACAGAATTTGACTTTTGTAAAATGGTAAACATTGGTCTCTACCCCGGTGGTGTCACTTCCTATTCAAAGGCGTAACGCATGATCGTTTCCCAAGTCAAAAAATACGGTTCCCTTTTTCGCGTAGTTTCAAGTACATTCTCAGGAATTTTGACCTTTTTTTACATGAAAACGGGTACAAATTAACCTTTAAAAACAACTTTTTTTTTTGCATTTCAAGTACACTTTTACAAAATCAACCCTTTTTTGACATTTCAAGAACACACACAAAAACATTTCCTTTTCAAAGATGAACTCTGTTATCCTTTTTACCTGTTCTAATACCATCTTTAAGCCTAATATATGAGGAAAACAACAGAAAAGTACACTGAATTCAAATAACCGAAAAGTACATTGAATTGTCCCAATTTCAAAATATCAATTCGATAAAAAATAGCCTGTGTGAACAATTCAGGAGTTAAGTCACTAAATGC